>SEYY01021038.1:185000-220000 GCA_009176605.1 Armadillidium nasatum
GAACACATTCTTTCTTCTTCTCATTTCTCAGTAATCATCATTCTTGGGTGATTTCATCACTACCATTGGCTTTCTTCTAGTTCTCATGATACAGCTGTGAACTCTCCTACACGTTTTCTATTCAAAACAACCTAATTAAGTTAGCGTAATTTCCCATCATCCTTTCTTAACATCTAATTCTTCCTTACACTGTTCAACTCTTTCCTTCTCAGGGTTCATTCCCTCATTCTTATTCTTGCACCTTGTTTTGTCTCTTCAAGTATTCCGCAGGAACTCTTCATCCTATTGTTAGAACATTTTTTTGGCACTTCGGTGTTGCTAACTGGTCAGACTTTTGATCGCACTTTGATTTCCCATGGAAGGATTGTCCGTTTCTGAGGAAGGAGACCCACAGAGTGTGCAGGTCAATAGCCGAGGTGATCCTCTCTAGCATACAGGCGTTTTCCATTCTCTTTCCTTTCTACTAAAACCAATAAACCTTGGTTTAACTCTGTTCTCGTGCTATTCGAAGCAATGACGCTGCTTACTGTAATCGGCCGTCTTCAAACTCCAGAAACTCAACCTTCTTACATATCATCCTGGAATTGCGAGACACTAAAAACTCTTTTATCTAGAAAAGGGATCATCAATCTTTCTGGCTCCTCTACCTCACGCTCCTTTCTGACATCTTGCTAAAACAATGAACTCTAACTTTACTTACTCCTCTTGTACTTTCTGACAGAATTACTACTGTCTTACCTTCTGAAAAACTGAACTCTTCACTCAAAATTTTGCTTCAAATTCCAACCTAGACTATTCCGGAACTTTTCCTCCTACTCTACCTCCCTCCAACTAATTGATGCCTAAAATAATTATCTCTTCTAAAGAGGTTATTTCTGCTCTCTCTCTGAGTTTAAAACTATGACTGCGTTTGATCCTGACGTTATTTCCTACTGCTGGTCTCTAAACTTGCGCTTCTGAACTTGAACCCTGAATTGGTAAATTGTTTCGTCTCTGCATATCAAGCACATCAACTTCAACTTTTACATTTCCCTCCTTATGGAAACGTGTACTTATTTAGCCTGAGACCAGGGGGGGGGACCCCTATCAACCCTCCAACTATCGTCCTGTCGCTTTAACCCTTTAACCTCTAATTAATATTTTCAAATTTTCTAATCTATTCTAACAGGAAGATTTAGACATTTTAAATATTCTAACCTTATATAGAATTGCCAGTATACCTTCCATAAGGAAAGCTCAATTTGTTTTTTTTTTTCTATTTGATTCTTGGTCATTTCATTCATTCATTTTCATTTCATTTGATTCTTCGGCATTTCAGTGAATCTTTTGCTCTGGTGCTGGATATAAAGCAGGCTTTTGAAAGAATCTGCACAAAACTTTGATTTCTAAACTACTCACTTTCTATATTTTTCGCTCTAACCTTATCTCGCACTTTTCTTTCCGGTCGTTCTATAGCTGCTGTTGCAAAAGTCCATCGTTCATCTTTTAAATTTATAAATAGAAATCTGCCTCAGGGTTCTGTTCTATCACTAACTCCCTTTCTACTTTTTAAATATAATCTTCTATCTTTGGCTCGTATCAACTGCTATGCCTACGACTCCATCCTTCATTACTGTTTCCAATTTGAAAAACGCCCCACTAAGCAGAAAATGTGCAATATATAATATATATAATATCATACTGCGGGTGATCTTGTAGTAAATGACTTCTCATCTTTCTCGTATCTCTAATTAGGGAAGGAAAACATGGTTGTTTCCAGTAATTTAGAAATCCAGTTCCTTCTTCTCTCTACTAGACATCATTTTTCACCCAAGATTTTTTTTAAAAACACAACTCAAATTTTCGTGTGTACTTAATACTCTAAGTATCTTCTTTTTCTCGTGATCTTTTGTGGAAGGATCAAATATTATTTAAGTTACTTAACAAGGTAGCGCGTTTTGAGGTGCCTTCAAAATTTCACAGCACACCTTGTATGAATGAAGTATGCAAGAAAAATAAAGGCCGATTCACTCACATAAATTTTCCATGAAAAGGTGGAATCTAGGTCTCTTCGTCTTGTCAACATTTTGGCTCTCTGCTTCCTGCCATCTGCATGGTTGAGTCACACTCTTTACAACAGTCACTGCTCTGTTCTACTCAGTTGAGTAGAACTCGTGCAATATTACCTTTCCACACAATCTCATTCTTTCGGTGCTCAACCCTCTGACCCCAGACTTAACCGCAACTCCCAGTCTTACAATTCTACAATGCTAAAGTGTTGAACGAAATGCCGTTTCTTTATTTTTCCACCTTCCTTTGATTTGCGTACTTTCAAACCCCGTGTATCGGCACATTTCGGCCTTTAATTTAGCTCTGGTCCTGATTTTGTGGAATTCAGTATATATATATATATATATATATATATATATATATATATATATATATATATATATATATATATATATATATATATATATATATATATATATATATATATATATATATATATATATATATATATATATATATATATATAACAGCAATAAATCACTAAAAACGTACTAAATTAGCTTTAAAAAAAATCAAAACTGTTCCAAATAACTAAAAATAAAAAACAATAATATATATATATATATATATATATATATATATATATATATATATATATATATATATATATATATATATATATATATATATATATATATATATATATATATATATATATATATATATATATATATATATATATATATATATATATAGGACCGACTGGAGCTAGAATTTTGCCGGGGGGCCAGGGCCAAGATTTGGCTGAGGTTGCTTAAAATTTCTAAAGAGTTCAAAAGCACTGAAATTTTAGGTTAAGAAAATTAGATTTAATTATAAGGAAGAAGTAGAATAGTCAACATTCGCTTAAATTAATGATTATATGCATTTTTCAGAAAAAAAAAATTCAGAAAATTACAGATTTGTATAATAAATATTTGAAAAAAGTACAAATTTTAATATTTTTTTTCTGTTTCACAATACTTATTCAACAGGTTTACTTAGGTAAGACCCTAAATTTGAAAAAATGTAAGATATAAAATTATCAATATAACCTGTATTTATACATATCATTGTTATTTTATTGCTGTGAATCAAATTTGTATCATTTAGCTACATTATTTCAAAATTATTATTTTTTCAAACCTTCAGTCAATATGGTTAAAAGATCAGCTTCTGCAGTATTGGAGTACTTTAAAATGTTTCAGGATAGGCTCGAAATAGCTAATTGCAACATCTGCAGTCAGAAATTTAGAAGAGGACATCCGGATGCTACAAGTAAAAAAATTTTCAACCAAATCTTTATGGGGTCTCTAAAATCAAAACACAAAGATGAACATTCACTAGCAGAAGAGGAGTGGTCAAAAGAAACAGAAAAGAAAAAGAATATTGAAAAAAACAAGAAGAAAAATCTTTAATTTTTTTAATATTTTGTTTGAATTTAATTCGCCATTAATAAGTATAATTTGCCATTTTAACCTCTGCAGGCAAACTCCGGTTTTTCCCTAATTTTTAGCAGGGACCGGTGCCGGGACCGAAGCTCCGGTCGGTCCATATATATATATATATATATATATATATATATATATATATATATATATATATATATATATATATATATATATATATATATATATATATATATATATATATATATATTATTACTGTTTAGAGTTATAGTCACTCTTTTTATATTTATTATTAGTTTGTTAAACCCTAGGTTGGCCAATGCAATTAAAAGATTACACTTTATTTAAAAAACACTTAAAACAACAAGTAAAGTAGTAACAATTACATAATGTCAAAAGAACAAGCTTTCGCTCCATTTGGAGCCTCTTTCAGGTAGAACTGTTATGGTTGTCTGCTTATTTGAGCTCTTTGCTTTTAGTGCTATAGTTGATTGTTACATAATGTTTTATAAAAAGGAGAACGGAACATAATGGAGTTTTGTAGGTAATCAATTTTATAGTCGCCTGTACTCTGGTTGTAGTTTGGTATATTTCTTATACAGAAGGATTCGGCTATTTTTCTTTTATTGTAATTGTTTATGTATTTTATGATGCTATTATCGTTGAGATTTATAGAATGGTTGTTCTCTTGTCTGTGTTTGGTAAGGGCTGAGTTTTGGTTATCTATATTTAAGTCGTGTTTATGTTGATATAGTCTTCTATTGTGGTCTGTAGTTTCACCTATGTATTTAAGAGCGCAGCCTGAACATGGGATACTGTAGATGCAAGGAGGGTTTGGGTTAGTGGATTTTGGAGGTTTGAAAACTTTTTTTAAAATGATGTTGTTAGATGGAATTAAGGTTATGTTTTTTGGTATTACCTTTCTTAGATGTTTTATGTTTATGTGTGGGATGGGTAGAAAGTTTTTTTCTATTGTATGTTCATTTATTTTCACAGAGTAGAATTTTGTTCTTGCTTTTTTATATGATTTATTAATTATGTATATGGGATATTGTAGTTTGGTAAAGGTGTTTTTTAAGTAGTCAGTTTCAGTTTTTAAAAAAGCAGGAGAACAAATTTTATGAGCACGAAGATATAGAGAGGAGAGAGTAGCAATTTTTGTATTTATTGTGTGTGCTGAGTACCAATGAATGTAATTAGGTGACGAGGTGGGTTTTCTGTATACTGTGTATGAAAGTTTTGTGGTATGGTCCCACATTGTAAGCGTGTCTAAGAAAGGTAGGGAGTTTTGTGTAGGGAGGGGAGTTTCCATTGTGAATTGTATATTGGGATGAATGTTGTTTATGTTGTTTAGGATAACATGTAGCCATCCCCAATTCATCAGACTCTACAGTTATCCTAAACAACATAAACAACATTCATCCCAATATACAATTCACAATGGAAACTCCCCTCCCTACACAAAACTCCCTACCTTTCTTAGACACGCTTACAATGTGGGACCATACCACAAAACTTTCATACACAGTATACAGAAAACCCACCTCGTCACCTAATTACATTCATTGGTACTCCGCACACACAATAAATACAAAAATTGCTACTCTCTCCTCTCTATATCTTCGTGCTCATAAAATTTGTTCTCCTGCTTTTTTAAAAACTGAAACTGACTACTTAAAAAACACCTTTACCAAACTACAATATCCCATATACATAATTAATAAATCATATAAAAAAGCAAGAACAAAATTCTACTCTGTGAAAATAAATGAACATACAATAGAAAAAAACTTTCTACCCATCCCACACATAAACATAAAAAAAAAAAAGTAATACCAAAAAACATAACCTTAATTCCATCTAACAATATCATTTTAAAAAAAGTTTTCAAACCTCCAAAAGCTACTAACCCAAACCCTCCTTGCATCTACAGCATCCCATGTTCAGGCTGCGATCTTAACTACATAGGTGAAACTACAGACCACATTAGAAAACTATATCAACATAAACACGACTTAAATATAGATAACCGAAACTCAGCCCTTACCAAACACAGACAAGATGACAACCATTCTATAAATCTCAACGATAATAGCATCATAAAACACAAATAATTACAATAAAAGAAAAATAGCCGAATCCTTCTGCATAAGAAATATACCAAACTACAACCAGAGTACAGGCGACTATAAAATTGATTACCTACAAAACTCCATTATGTTCCGTTCTCCTTTTTATAAAACATTTATGTAACAACCAACTATAGCACTGAAAGCAAAGAGCTCAAATAAGCAGACAACCATAACAGCTCTACCTGAAAGAGGCTTCCAAAGCGGAGCGAAAGCTTGTTCTTTAACAATATGTAATTGTTATTACATTACTTGTTGTTTTTAAGTGTTTTTAAATAAAGTGTAATCTTTTAATTGCATTGACCAACTTAGGGTATAACAAACTATATATATATATATATATAATATATATATATATATATATATATATATATATATATATATATATATATATATATATATATATATATATATATATATATATATATATATATATATATATATATACAGAAAAATTAGAATGTAAGCCAGAAGTTTCAATACATAAAGATTTACAAGAATCTCAAGATTAAGTAAGTTATAAGATCGTGAAAGGTATCTTATGAGAGGATTAAAAAATAAAGATTAAAGGAGGGATAGGAGAGGAAGAATATAAGAAGCCGGGGGAGGGAAGGGGGAGTTGGATGGAGAGTGAAAGGGGAGGAGCGGAGAGAGGGGCAAAGGGAGAAGTTATATGAAGCAGTCGTTTTGTTTTTGAGTTTGATAACGGTTTTTTTTTCATTTTTTTTTTTCATTTAAGGATTGGATAGCTTAGAGCTTCTTTTATCCGAATTCTTTTAAAAGAAAAAATATCGAGTGGGAAGTGAGAAACTTCTCACACACACACAAACACACACACTTACACCCACATATATATATATATATATATATATATATATATATATATATATATATATATATATATATATATATATATATATATATATATATATATATATATCGGCATTCGGTATCAGGAAGCGAAGCCTATTAGACGTTTTTTGCTGATAATGTAGAGATATCCATAAAATCTAGAATAGATGAGCCCAGCTTCAGACTCTTCCCGCACATGAGACGCTCGAATCATCAGCATCGGTATTTAAAACCCAACTGGGATTAGACTTGCTGCGCGCGTAGGAAACTAG
Organism: Armadillidium nasatum; assembly: GCA_009176605.1. Classification (NCBI taxonomy): domain Eukaryota; kingdom Metazoa; phylum Arthropoda; class Malacostraca; order Isopoda; family Armadillidiidae; genus Armadillidium; species Armadillidium nasatum. Next base: position 191,691 of record SEYY01021038.1, read on the forward strand.
CAGATGAATATTATAGATACGTGAGGAAGGTTTCTACGTTGTGTAAGTTAATTAACTGCAATTTATTAGTGAGAGACTGTTGTGACCTGCGTAAAAACATGTTAATTCAAGTCCAGAAAATCTGAAGCAAAAATGCAGTTTTACGATGAAAGAAACATCTCGTATGTTTTAAATTTCAATATATTATATATATATATATATATATATATATATATATATATATATATATATATATATATATATATATATATATATATTATATATATATATATATATATATATATATATATTTATTATTTGTACATCTGTTAGTTATATCTGTTCTCACATACATTCATCCTAAAATAATAATAATAATAATAATAATAATAATAATTTAAAATTTTTCTGTTCACGCTTTGGAGACATCAAAGCGTGTCGTTTGAAAAAACGCGGGAAAAAAACGATTATATTTTTTTTTTTCATTTTCTTTTGTGTATTTATAAGTAATTTTTTCCTTTTTTTTTTTTTTTTTTTTACTTTTTTAGTTTTTTGTTTGTTTGTTTGTTTTCCCCTTTTTTTCTCTCTCTCTTTTCAACTCAAAAGTAAAAAAAAAAAAAAAAAGAAGAGTAAATCGCTCAACAGCAAAAAGAAAAAGAAAACAAAAAGAAAAAAAAAGGAAAGAGAATCCGAAAACAAAAGCGCCGAAACGTTAAAAAAAAAAAAAAAAAAAAAAAAAAAAAAAAAAAAAAAAAAAAAAAAAAAAATTGAATAAAAATTTCTTTTCATTTTCGCCAAAATTTTATTACAACCGAAATAGAGTTTGGCGCCATAACAACGCGCGCGTGAAGGAGCGCGCACACTCACGCACACATACTCTTAAGCACACGCATAAAAATACACACACACGTATACAAATACACACACATGCACAACCGAAAAGAGCGTTTGATGGCAGTTCAAAGATGCAGAGAACGGCATTTTTATTTTTTTATTTATTTTTTTTTTCCAATTATTAATATATTCAAAAGAGTTCAAATTTTTATTTCGAAAAAAAAAAAAAAAAAAAAATTCCAATTAATAACCGCAACTTTTTATAAAAACAAAAATTTTCACAACTTTCCCATCGTATTCTTCGGAACAAAATACCATTATTAATATCCGTTAAAAATACGGTTAAAATTGTCGTTAAAAAATACTGTTAAAATGTTGTTAAAAATAGTTATAAAAAATGATATTTGATATAAAAAGAAATATAATAAAAATATCGTCAAGCGATACCTGAAAAAGAAATAAAATTACCGTTAAAAAATACCGGAACAAATAACGCAATATGATACCGTTAAAATATAATCAAAACTTCTTTAAAAATCGTTTCAAAAGCTTTAAAAAAAAGCAAACATTGTTAAAAATAAGGATAAATATCGTTATAAATACGCTTAAAATAAAATAAAAATTCTCTAAAAATCGTTTCGAAAATGAAAAAAAATTGGCAACATTATTGTTAAAATGTCATTAAATATAGTTAGAAATACAGTTACAATATTTTTTTTAAAAATTCTCTAAAAATCATTTCAAAACTTTTTTAAAAATTATCATTAATTTAAATGTAGTTATCGATATCTTTGCAAAATCGATATTTGATAATATAAATATTATAAAAATATAGCCAAAAATTTTAACAATACTTGAAAAATCGAATAAAGTTATCGTTGAATTTCGTTTATTAAAAATACGGTAACAAATAATAATTTCGTACGTTAATATACCTTTTAAAAAATATTTAAAAATCGTTTCAAAAATTAAAAAATTAATAAAATTATCGTTAAAAACATCGTTAAATATCGTTATAAATATTGCCACAAACACAACTGTTTGATACTGTTAAAATATAAATAAAAATTTACCCCACAATATTTAAAAAAAAAAAAAAACGTTAAAAATATCATTAAATAATTGTAAGAAAATATCGTTACAAAAAAAAAAAAATCGTTAAAGCGCCGCCATTTTCAATTTATTTTAACGTTTTTTTTTCCTTTTTTTAGACTGAAAAAAAGGAACACAATGAGGTAACGAAAAATATAGAATTGATTTAAATAATAATATCTATGAGGCACGAATAAGATATTATGCTGAAAACACATATTTGATATAAATTGCATATATTTATTACAAAATGAATTGTAATAGCAGCAGATAAACTCGAATTCGTGTATCGATTGGTAAACCAATTCTAAAATTGCAAGTGAGTGTATGTGTATGCGTTTGTGTATGTGTGTGTGCGTGTATTCAAAGATCTATTTTTTGGAATTAACAATGATAGTATTATTTTTTTTTTTAATCTTCCCATACAAAACCAACCAGAATAAAATAAATTAAATTTGTCATTTTTCGATCGATATACATAGTAATATTGAAAGGAAGCGAGAAACAGAAGAAGGAAGAGTGTTCCAAACTTTACCATAAAAGAATAAGCAAGTGTAAAAATTAGGACGAATAAAACGAACTCTCCTCAAAATTCAAAAGGAGCAAGTATGCAACCAGAGAGTCAACAAAATATATATATATATATATATATATATATATATATATATATATATATATATATATATATATATATATATATATATATATATATATATATATATATATATATATATATATATATATATATATATATATATATATATATATATATATATATATATATATATATATATATATATATATATATATATATATATATATATATATATATATATATATATATATATATATATATATATATATATATATATATATATATATATAAGCAGTCTCCGTTTTAATAACGCAATAAGTAAGATGAGTGATGCAAAAGTTCGAAGACAAAAGAGCATTTACTGAGACCCGGGAAGTGTGGAAGAGTAGATAAGGAAAAAAGCTCTTGACTATAAACTTTCAAGAAAGCAGTACAAGTGGGATCACCAAATAAAATGAGATGCCTACTCCAAAAAAAACAGGGGCGAACGATACCTTTATTCAGAGCGATCAACAGGAGTTGGCTAAAGTTCTAAAAACAATTTAAACTCTAGATTTATTGACGGCTGGTTTAGAGACTAAAATATTAAGGATATAAAAAGATTAAAGTTGTATCTTTTCGAACCAGTAATTGAGTAAACTATTACGCCCAGCAGATAATGAAACACTGTTTCAGAGGCATTGAAAACGACGATTGAGATTACAAGAAATATCAGAAATCAGTTGCCCCAAGGTCAACCTTCAAGCATTGACTGTGAAGGGTTTTTTTTTTTTTTTTTCCCCGAAATGAAAAAATTATGCCGAGTTGAGTCATGGGAGTACGAATGGACAGATAAAGAGGTCGCAGAAAAAAAGGTAATTAATGAAAAGAAGTAGAAAAGAAGAGAATAAAACAAAATCTTGAAGAACGACACTGTTAACAAACAGATTTAAAGCACAAAAGTGGTTTTAGCACAGTGGCTAGTTTTTGTTATAGAATGGTCGGAAAGGAAATCATAAATAGAAGTTTTGAAATAGAAACTTTGTTCCAGAGTCTTTCAAAAGCTTTCGATATGTCTAGAGCGTAAGGAATATATTCACTGAACTTTTGAAAAGCATAGGTCCAAGAATCAGAATAAAGGAAAAAGATTATCCGAGTTCACTTATTATAAAAAGCAAAAATTGCCAAATCTATTAATTTAGAATAAATTTTAAAACTTTGGGAAGAACGGAAGTTTAACATTCACCTTAGGATGCAAAATTGAGGATATAAATAATTAGAGTGATAAGCGTAAGTAAGGCTTGCTATTGTTGCTCTATTAAGAGGAGTTTCGATTAAGAGCAAGATTTAAAGTTTAGAGGAAGAAAGTTAATTTATCAAAATAAAAATTATACTTAAGATCTCTAATATTGCAGCACTAATCGAAAAAAAGACAGTGCATCCTAAAAGGAGTGTAGTTCATTGACGACACCAACTTTAATACAGAAAGCTCAAGCACTGTCGAGCAGAGGAGTTAACGAATCTTCAGATACTACCTCTCCACACATAAAAGCAATTTTGTTTCATCTTTTAGATAGAAGAAGAAAGAGCAAGTAACTGTATAAATAAGTGGCATATAAAGAGGAGTTAAAGAGGGTGCTCACTGAACATGTTAGTAAGCGTTCCATTTATAAAGTCGAAACCCTGCTGATATGCTTTCAGTATTTGTGCAACCTAAGAAAAATGAACCATTAATCACTAAATGAAATCGGAAATTCCCAGCAAATTCAAACACTCGGTGCACTATACACCGTGAATATATATATATATATATATATATATATATATATATATATATATATATATATATATATATATATATATATATATATATATATATATATATATATATATATATATATATATATATATATATATATATATATATATAAGCAATTGTATATAGAATATGAATATTAATATCTATATTAATAATAATGACTATTAATAATACTGTATGATGGATCTGAAGTGGATATGTTGCAGCTTGATTTATGTGTTGGAAGCAGATGTAGAAAAGCATGACAAAAACTAATCAATTCGAACAAGAGAAGTATCAATCATTTAGAGTTGGTATTAGGTGTCTTACGAGGTAATAACTATTCTTTCCTTCATTTATAATGCATTGATTATTTATTTTAAGAATATCATGTATTTTATTTTATTTTTAATGCTTTTATTTTTCTCAAATTAAATTTTAACATTTATTTAGTAAAAATTATTACTAGTATTCCTAGTTGCAATAAACAATATTATAGATAGAACACTATATATATTATATATATATATATATATATATATATATATATATATATATATATATATATATATATATATATATATATATATATATATATATATATATATATATATATATATATATATATATATATATATATATATATATATATAGAAAGTTAATTTTAATAAAAATGTTTTCTATAAACTGTTTTAAAAAATTTTACATAATTTGTTTTAAAAATTTCATTTATTTATTTTTTATATATATATATAAAAGAAAAAGAAAAAAATGCGGAGAAATAAAAAAATAACGAAATTCATCTGAAATTTTAGTACATTTCTTGAATTTTTTATTAGTTGATTAAATTTTTTTTTATATCAAAGTTTCATACCCCATTGACAGTAAGGGGGGGGAACGTATTAGGAAATTTCTTCCTAGAATGTTCATGAGGGATATAACCAACACTCTCGAACACGTGACTTTACTCTACCTTTATGACACGGTTATCAAAGTCCATCCTAACTGTATCTGACCTTGGAAAACTGACATTGTTAATATTATTTTCAATTAAACAAACTCTTTCTTCTTTAAGGTATAACAAAATTCCTCCTACGTAACCAAATTCCTCTCATCTCTTCTTCTTTAATAATATTTTAAACATTTTTTTTTTCTTCTTTTTTTTTTTATTTTAAAGTTTTATTTTTTGTGAGGTCTCCATATTTTCCCGATTTAGATAATCTGTCTTCCTCCTGACGTGAAACATTTTTAGGCATCCTCATTCGATATTCAAAAGTATTTTTTTTATATATATATAAAAAGGGATTCCCAAATAAAAGAGATTATAAATAATTTAATAAGTAAAAATAATAATAAATTATAATATAAATAGAAATTATAATATATACCTGTACGGTTATTAAAAAATGAAAATTTTAAAGACAAGTTTAGTTTAGTTCCAAGACTTGATGTTTGTCTGCTAACAACTGTCTTACATGAAACAGATCTTCCACGTCACTTTAATTATACTTTAATTAAAATGATAAATTTTCTCAATAAATTATGACAAGCAGAAAAAATATGAATAACTTTCATTACAACAATCTAAAAGTAAAATGTAACCAAATAAAACTCTTTTTTTTCGTGTGCTGCATGCCATCGCATTTTATCTAAGTATATTTATACCTTTTATGTACTAGTATAGACAAGTGGTTTCAAGTACTTCACAATCTGGTAGCTATTACAAGTCCCAGACGTTTGTTGTGAATATGTTTTAACACTCTGTCAAGCCTAAATGAGAGTAATATCGAATGTCATTGAAACCACCAAAGAAATTATTTAGAGGTAAACTTGTTAACCTTTCCTATACAAACACTAAAACTATATAATAATGCTACAAAATCATACAGTCACCAATATCTTTACTTCCTTCTTAAGCAAACAGTATCAAAACCAGAAATATATATGAGAATCATAAGTTATAGCCAGAAATGTAAGGCATTCTATTGTGGTCCCTGGCTGACAATAAAGAAGAGACCTTACCTCTGTATTGTATTAAAAATAATTGCCCACCTAATCATTAACTGTCGAGAGGAAAAGTAAGAACAGCCGGTAGAGACACAGCACGTTTACAATTGCTTAGTTATGGCACTGATTATGCCCACCCTCTCAGATAGCTTGTAATATTAAATAGAAAGGAAGTAGTTTCATTTACTTTTAAAATTTCATTACTTTTTTTCAATTTAGTTTCATGTAAACCCTAAAAGATAGCAAACACTAAAATATATACCCTAGGAAAATTCTTAATAATCTTATCTTCTCGCAAATCTATCCTTGTAGAAGTTTGAATCTCTCTCTCTCTCTCTCTTTTCTCTCTCTTCTCTCTCTCTCTCTCTTCTCTCTCTCTCTCTCTCTCTCTCTCTCTCTCTCTCTCTCCTCTCTCTCTCTCTCTCTCTCTCTCTCTCTCTCTCTCTCTCTCTCTCTCAAAAAGCAATAGCCTTTATACTCTATTAGAGATCTCTTCAATCATAACTATAATTCGGCTATATTATTGGCAATATTTTTAATTTTTTTTAAACGACTTTATGTTATGCTCAATACAAATAAATGAAATACAATTCCAAATGTTAACTTCCCAACAAAAAAAAATATCAATCAGGAATCTTTTCGGAATCCTATAACAAGACCTAAAGGAAATCTAAAAATCCTAAATGAAACCTTAAGGAAACTTTTTTAACTGACAAATTTCCAACTAGTAATTTTGATATACCTTACAAGCTGAAATGGTATATCAAATATAAATATATATAAAAAGATCTTTTAAGGAATTTTTCCAGTCAATTTTAAGTTTTCTCTTTGGTTCCTGATGGTTTTTAAGGAATTTCCTCTGAGAACCATTGGAGAATTTCAGATTGGAAATCAAAGTTTCGGATCTTAAAACATTAATGCGTCTCAGGGGAAACTGTCCCAACGGAACCAATAAAAAAAAATTTATAGGTTAATAATAATAAACAATTTCTAACTAAAAAACAAATATTAGATATTTTATACATTACAGTCGTAATCTTAACCTAATCTATTTCGTTAAAAATAATAATAAGAATTAAATAAAAAATAATAACAAAAAACAATAATAATAAAATCACTGCATTTATTGATAACAGTGAAGAGTGGGAGGAGGGAGAATATGCATGTGGAAACAGCGATGTACAAAGCGATTGAAAATGAAAAAGTTTACTTAAAACAATCAAAAGTGCAAGGGAAGAAGTGCTAAAGAAGGGAAAAATCAGAAGAAAAAAAAAGCAATGGATAAAAGATAAGATAAAACTTTAGACAAAATAATCAGGGAAAGAGAGAAAATATATTGGACCATCTTGAATACATGATCCAAAAGAATTAAAGAAAAACTTGAAAAAACAAAATACAGAGCATTGAATAGAGAAATAAGAAGCCAGGGGAAGATGGATAAAAATGAATACTTGAGCAAATAATTGAAGAGAGCAGCGGAAAGAAGAGAGATAAATAAAGTATATAAAATAAAAGAACTAAAGAGAAGGATAAATAGAAGAAACAAATAATATTAGAGACAGAGATGGAGTGATGTTTCAGGAAGGGAAAAAGGTCTTAGAAAGATGGAAAGAACATTTTGTGGAAGTTTTGAACAGGAGTGAACCGGAGGAGGTGGCAGATTAGGCTGAGATTGGAGAGAATATGGAGGAGATGCAGAATGATGAGCAACCAACAAAAACAACAAAAATTGTTGAGGCAATTAAATCAATGAAGGATGGAAGAGCAGTAGGCATGGAGAGAGAATAAAAATAAAGATACTGAAAGAGGGTTAGGAGAGAATATTGGAAAGGATGGAACAACTTTTCAAACTAATATGGAAAAAAAGTAATACCTGAAGAATGGAGAAGAGGAAAGATAATAACACTACCGTAAAAGGGAGATGTTATAAAATGTGATAAACTGAAGGAAATAACGTTGTTACCAGTTCCAGGAAAAATATTCACTAAAATAATAATGAATAGAATAAAGGAAAAAATATTTGAAAGATTAAGGAAAGAGCAAGTAGGTTCTAGAAAGGGAAAGAGCTGTACACACCAGAAATTTATATTAAGAAACATAATAGAGCAGTGCAACGAGTGGAAGAGATCTAAAATTAAATAACAACATTCTTGAGAAGGTGAGTGAATTTGACTATTTATGGTCAAATTTGGCAAGTACAGGAGGATCAACAGAGGGTATTAAAAAGAGAATAGAGAAGGCAAGGGTAAATGCTGAACAAGATATGGAAACCCAAAAATACTGGGATTAAGACCAAGATCAGGCTATATATTAGCAAAATAAGGTCGGATTTGTTGTATGGATGCGAAACATTGAGTCCAGGTGGAGACGAAGTAAGAAAGCTTAAGAGTTTTTCAGAACAAGTATTTGAGAAGAATGATAGAAATTTTCTGGCCGAGATTTATAAGTAACAAAGATTTGGAAAAGACAAGAGGAGTGGAATGATCAGAAGGAGGTGGTTTAACTATTTAGGACATGCCTGGAGTATTAGCAATGAAGTGGAGGAGGAAGCTGTGAGATGGACAACGTGTGGACAGAGAGGAAGGGGAGGACCTGAAAAAACATGGAGAAGAATTATGGAGGACGATTTGAGGATGGTGGGGTGGAGTTGGGCAGTAGCTAGAAGAGCTCCGGAGAGAAGCTGTTGGAGGGAGTCAGCCTTGACCCTATGAGGTAGAAGTGTCACACCTTAAGTTTTATATATTATATATATATATATATATATATATATATATATATATATATATATATATATATATATATATATATATATATATATATATATATATATATATATATATATATATATATATATATATGTTGAAAGGCGTAAAATATGCAAATAAATTCTCATATTTTTGAAGCCTCTCTTGAAACTGTTGAGTCAAAAATTCGTTTTTTCTTATCAATTTTCAACATTTTCTTTTGTTTTTGTAACAAAAATATACATATAATTCCTTCCTTCCTTCTTCTTCTTCTCTCTTCCTCTTCCTCCTCTCCCCCCCCTCCCTCATGTTCGAGGTTGAAGATAAAAGAAACATGATTTTGTCTTGTGTAGCCTCTTTTATTCAGATAAGATCGGAAGCGTTAATGAAAAACCTTCGATTTATGATTCTATATGCAGATGTTGTCAGCGCTAATTTCGTTTACCATTCTCTCTCCGACTCTCTCTCTCCTCCTCCCTTTCTCTCTTCTCTCTCTCTCTCTCTCTCTCTCTATCAATGTATCTCTATATCTATATATATATATATATATATATATATATTATATATATATATATATATATATATATATATATATATATATATATATATATATATATATATATATATATATATATATATATATATATATATATATGTGGTGTGTGTATGCTTGTGAATGCATGCCAAGTATATGCTCCCAAAAGTTCGCAAAAATATGAGCAGTTTCGAAGTCTCTTGAGGCTTCTTAATGGCATTACAGAAAACAGCGCAATCATAACCTTCAAGGCAACAAAAGCATTTGAAGATTTTATATCTGCTGTGAAGGTCCTGGTGGAGGTTGTGATGCTATATCTATATGAAAAGATGTACAAGGAATGAAATAGTGAGTGTATGGAAAAAATATTCTTGGTTATTTTTAATAAAAATAACCAACAGCGGTTGAGAGATGACGAATATTTTTAATAAAAATAACCAAGAATATTTTTTTTTGAATCTCTCTCTCTCTCTTAAGAAACCCATTTTAAATGGTTGTATTTATGTAAATATTTATGTAAATATTTGGGAAGCGTAGACCTGTATGAGGAACCTGAAATTATTTAGAGATAGTCTTCAGATTTCAGTATTCCAAGAGTTCTCCTTTCTATAAAAATCGGTAAACTTCAAATCGGTCACTTTCAAAGTAGCTGTCTTTAAGATTATCTAAAGACCCCGATGTATCACTGACTCGTTCAGTCAGATATATTTTCTTTAAAACGACTGTTTAACTTAAATATCCTTTATGTTACAGGATATCCTAGAATTGCAAGTATAAAGGTCATGAATTATGTACAAGAGTTAACGTACTGCTAGTTTCAATTAATTACTTTTGAATATGTACAGATGTGAGAGACTTTGAGAATTGGTTTTGTTTCAAACCTTTTCAGGTTAAGAATCATAACCCAGATAAAAGAACGGTTGAGAGATGACGAAGATTGATCTTCAGTGAGTTCTAGCATTAGAAAAATTATCATTACCAGTATGCATAGTAAAACTAAGCATAATTTATTGATAAACAGGAGAGTAATAAACACTAGCTTGTCAAATACATTATTTGGATACTGTCGGATGAATCAGGCTTAAATTTTTTTTTTCAATTTACTTGGTGTATATATATATATATATATATATATATATATATATATATATATATATATATATATATATATATATATATATATATATATATATATATATATATATATATATATATATATATATATATATATATATCCAATTTAAGGATCTCGACATCAAATAAAACTCGATAGAGCCAATCCAATTTAAGAAATTCGACATAGGTGAAACATCAATCAAACTCAAAACCAAACCAACTTCTAAATATAATAATAATAATAATAATAATAATAATAATAATAATAATAATAATAATAATAATAATAATAATAATAATAATATAAATAAAAATAATAATAATAATAATAATAATAATAATATAATAATAATAATAATAATAATAACAGCTGAATTGTATAAGAGATAATGGAGAAAAGGTCATGAAAAAGGCAAAGAATGTTGTTAAATTAGTAAATGCATTGAAAAGGGATGTTTACTGTTTACCAAATCCGACCTTCTCGAATTCAAATCCCAAGTTTACTTCATTCGTTGGCATTCAACCATCCAAAATCACTCAATCCCTTTAACTTAATAAGAAATATATTCTTCAATTCTATTACTTTCTTAATGCTACATTTATAAATGCTTAAATAACTGAACAACTTTTTCTGAATCTACCAGCAAAAAACACACACACACACACACACACACACACACACACAATACAACAACACACACACACACGCATATATATATATATATATATATATATATATATATATATTATATATATATATATATATATATATATATATATATATATATATATATATATATATATATATATATATATATATATATATATTAATGTTGATGATATCAGTAGAATTTGAAAGATCCTGCATCCACATTCGGACCTTTCCAAAGATATGCATCAACATCCTCCTGAAATAAGTGTGGATGTGAAGATGTTTATGCCTTTTCTTTATCATAGTTCGTCTTCTAACCATCCTTCCCCTCTTTAATTAAAGAAATATTCTCTAATATTTGTTACTTCGAAGCATGAAAGAAGTATCTATTTTAACCAAGTCTTAAGTCACTAATTTAAATATCTTTATACCATACCCATTAAGATCTAAGAAAAATGTACAAAAATAAAAAAAAAAAAAAAAGTTAAATGTAATTCAACAGTTTAAACAGCAATGCTAAGACTGACACATCAAACATTAATTCTCAAGTAGAGCTTGAGTCTGAGAGTTTCTTTTCAGAAAATAAATTAAAGAGGTTATGATCGCATCATCTACAAAGGCAATTAAAGCTCCAACAACGTATGAGAAAGTATTAAAAGAGACTGAGTGATCACAACGCTTCTATGGCAGTTGTTAATCCTCAATTAAAATCATTAATAATAGTGTTATGAACATCAAGAATGAATCCAGTTTTTACGCAGATAATATGATGCAAAATATTATCTAGAAGATAATTTAATGAAATTTGACTTATTAAAAGCTGATAATATTTACAATGAAGTAACTTTTCAGCAGTACAAAAAGACAATATTTCTGTTCTATTGTTTTCACACCAAACTAAAGAAATCACAGTTAAATCAATTGCAGACAAGTTGAATCCGAATCTCCGAATGCTCGCCTGCAATCATGATTAAAAGGTCATCATAATGCGCCTGTTTTTAAAATACAAAACCTCCCAAGGTAAAATCTGAGGGAAGAGAGTCCCGAAATAAAATATATGGAACAAAAGCTATAAATAATATGAGGACCAGATTCCTTAAAACAGTGTGGGGTGAAATACAACCTATGACATGTAAACCTATTAGTCAAGTAGCTGAGTGCAGAATGCTGTGAGGGGGTTTAGCCCCCTTCAAGGTCTCGGCTCCTTTCCTTGACGGTATCAATACATCCTTCTTCTTCAGTCTAGATGTGATAATCATGACCTCAGACATTTTCTTAATTCGAGGGACGAAAAGTCCTTCAAAACAAAATAATAAGACCAAAATCTTAACAGAACAAAATATAAGGAACAAGAGTACCCAGAGGAAATGTGTGATACAAGAACTACTTAGTGAAAATTTGAGGGACAAAAGCGAAAACTTTCCTCCTGGAAGACATGTGAGACCAAAGTCTTTAGGACATAATATGAGAGACGAGAGTCTCCATCTCCTCAATATAGAATATAAGGTGTGAAATTCTCCAAAGTAAAGTGTCGGGTAGGATGATAAAGGCTCCCCCATGACCTTCAAAACTACTCTCCACGAGACTGAACGTCTTACAACAGTTCTCTCTCCCTTAACAGACTCAGTCCTGGGTATCTATAAAGAAGCTTCTTGAGTGATTCCACTACACCAATCTCTTTTTCGCCGGGTATGATTTGTCAGACCAAAGAGCCAGTTTACGGGAACCCGGCCTATGCTAGCTCATTATCCACCTAACACTATGCGGCCTATAGTGGGTTTCTACAAAGACCCTTCAGCATCTTTCGATTTGTATCTCGTAAAATCTATATCGTATGTTATTTAGCACAATTTTAAAATTTCAGTACAACATGCACAACTCCCACCGGGGATGGTTTCAAGTGACTTAAATATTTCTTCATTCTGGATTGAAAGAGCAAGAAAATATGTGTTAACCCATATAAGGGCCTCGCTTTATCACGGAAGGTCTAAATTAAACAGGAGAACGTTTGGAACCCTAAGCTAAAATACTTGAAACCGACATTCCCTTCTGTCAGACTTCACTAGCGTACTTTGCATAAGGGAAAAGGGTTATTTTTAGTGTCATCTGAGAACTTGCTGCTCAACGAAGGTTGCAGATCTTTGAGTGAGTTGGCTTAATCTATCCCGGAAGATAAGGCTCACTTTTATTTGTCCTAAATATTACACACAATTTTTTTTTCATATTACTTCCTAATGAAAAATGCTGGAGAAAGATTTTTAATGGAAACCATCAACCCGATGAAAGACTTGTCATATCTCAAAGATGTCATAAAGATGAGAGCTCTCCACAAACGAAGATTTATGCAACTAAATAGCTCGGAAGAGCATTGTCCTTTTTAATAGCTATATATATATATATATATATATATATATATATATATATATATATATATATATATATATATATATAATATATATATATATATATATATATATATATATATATATATATATATATATATATATATATATATATATATATATATATATATATATATATATATATATATATATATATATATATATATATATATATATATATATATATATATCAGGCATTTAACCGATACCGATACCAATATTTTTAAACTACCCGATACCGAGTATCGATACGATACCTCTAGAATTTACCGATACAATTTTTTACTGAACTCATGAAGGTTGAAACAAGATTTAAAATATTCACTGACAATAAAATTTAGGTTTTCTACTATACGTAATGCCTAGTTATTTTGAACTCACAATGCTAAACAAAACTATTCGTAGGTGATATAGGGTTTGTGCCAATAAGACTTTGCAGTGCACGGTCTATTTTCTTCATTAATTTCTGCAACATTCGCGGTCTTCACTAAAATTTCCACTTTCTTGAAAACTACCTCTCTTTTTCTTGACCTCACCTCTTATTCTTGACCGAAACTCAGGTGTTTGAGCGTTCTGATAGCAAACCATATTCTGTTTCCTCCTACTGTCTCTATCCTCAATTTTCAGCCAAAGGCGGTTGTTATGCATATGTGTGCAACGATTTTGTTGTTCTCCTGTCTCTAATTGGGAGTCTTCTGAATTTTCCACCTTGTGGCTTAAGCTCTCTTGCCATTTTAAGACTAAATTAATTGTTATGTTTATTTATCTCCTAATTTTACTGACTATCCTACACTCTTTGAATATCTATACTCCAAAATAGAGCACATTCTCTCCTCTTCTTCTTTCTCAGAAATCATCATATTTGCTAATTTCAATAATCACCACCGCCAATGGCTTTCTTCTAGTTTTCATGATACAGCCGGTGAACGTGGTTTCCAATTCTGAATCCAAAACAACTTTGAGCAGTTGGATGCTTCTTACTCGTATCCCTGATCGTATTGGAGATGAACCCAACATTTTAGACCTTTTCTAACTTCAAACTCTATCCTTCTATGGGTTCTTCCAATCACCTTATCTCAGTATCCTCTTCTATCTTTTAAAGTTTTCCGCTAGAAAGACTCCCGCCTATTGTGAGGAAACATTTGACATTTCGGTGAGCAAGCTGGTCGGACTTGCGGTTGTCTTTGATTTCCCTTGGAATGATTATCCCTTCCGTGGGAGGGGTCAATAGAAGTGTGCACAGCGCCTTACCGAAGTGATTCTCTGTGGCATGGAGACGTATATTCTATAATTTTTCCCTTCTACTAAACGTAACAAACCTTGGTTTAACTGCTTGTTCTCATGTTATTTGCCGCAAGGATGCTTCCTTCAAGAATTACCATTGTCTTCAAACTTAAGAAACTCGTGCAATTTATATTTCATCCCCGAATCGTGCAAAATCTCTTCAAAAAAATATCAACAAAAACTTCTCTTCTTTCGACATAACTGCCATTTTACCTTCTTATAAAGCTGAACTATTCGCTCATACTTTTGCCATTAATTCAACTTTAGATAATTTCGGAGCTATACCTCCTCCTTCAACACCTCCAACTCATTTATGCCTAAAATTGTAATTTCTTCCAAACACATCATTTCTGCTCTCTCTGAGCTTAATACTGAGAAGGCGTATGATCCTGATAATATCTCTTCTGCGGTTCTCAAAACTTGTGTTTATGAGCTTGCACCCTGCCTTGGTAAACTATTTCGTATCTGTCTTTCTACTTCATTTTCTGGTTGGAAAAGTGCTCTCATTCAGGCCTGTGACAAAAAAGGGTTACCCCTCTCAACCCTCCAACTATCCGTCCCATCTCTTCAACCTCCTTTCCTTCTAAAGTTTCTAGTTAAGATTTGGAAATATCTCAAATCTTGTAATCTTACCTCTGATAACCAGTAAAATAAAGCTTTACTGGTGATCTTCTTTCCCTTCTCACTCTGACTCTTGGTCCTCCGCTCTTCGGTATTTCGGTAAATCTTTTGCTGTCTCGCTGGACATATCGAAAGCCTTCGATAGAGTGCTGCTCAAATCTTTGAATTTTAAAATTCCCTCTTTCGAAATTTTTCATCTCTTATTTCCTTTTCGGTCGTTCTATAGCAGCAGTGTAGACGGCCACCGTTCTTCCTTTAAATCTATTAATAGTGGTATTCCTCCGGAATCTGTCCTATCTCCAACTCTTTTTCTATTTTTCATTAAAGACCTTCCCTCAGTTACTTAATCAGCTATCCACTCCTATGCTAATGACTTCTTCCTTCATTACTCCTTCCAATTTGAAAGGCGCTGCTCTCAAAGGCACTTCATTGATGCTAGAATTGTAGCCTTGGAGCAACTGACCTCTGATCTTTCTCGTATTTCAAATAGGGACAGAGAAAACTAGGTCATTTTCAATGCTTCAAAAACTCAGTTCTCCATATCTCTATTTGACACAACCTTCCATACAACTATGACTTCTTCGAAAACACACAACTCAAACTTTTGTGCGTCCCTAATATATTCGGTGTTTCTTTTTCTTGTGATCTTTCTTAGAAGGAACACATTACTTCTCTTTCAGAACAAGCTTCCAAGAGGCTGAGTGTTCTGAGGTGACTTCTTAATTTTTTCACAATACCAAGTTGTTGCTCTTTATAGGGGTGTTGTTCGCTCCTGTATGGAGTATGCCTCACACATATGGGATGGTTCTCACTTACAGCTCTCCTTGAAAATGTGGAGTTAACGGGTTTTCGTTTTATCAACTCTTCTGCTCTCACCAATTCTCTTCAGTCACCTTCTACCCCCTCGAATTGTTGCGTCACTCTCTATATACTATCACTATTACAATGGACATTGCTCTTCTGAACTCTCTCGTCACATACCTCCTCCACTGAGAAGGGCTCGAGCAACACAACTTTCTACACAGTATCTTCCTTTCTCTGTCCGACTCTCTGACCCCAGACTTAACAGCTATGCTCAGTTTTACAAATACTCAACTGGTAAAATTTGGAACACACTCCATTTATCTGTTTTCTTAACTTCCTCTGAACTCCACACTTTCAAACGCCGAGTATCGGGACAAGTCGGCCTGTAACGAAGTTTCTGGCATTTCCCCAACTCGGATGGAAATTAGTAGGACTCCGACCTTTATCCACCATATATATATATATATATATATATATATATATATATATATATATATATATATATATATATATATATATATATATATATATATATATATATATATATATATATATATATAGGAGAGAGAAGTTCATGTTATCGTATAGAGAATGAGTTTAATGAAACTCCGAGTAATACTGGAAAGTTTGTTCATTATGTTTAGTAGATTTGTGCGAGAGCGAAAGAGAAAAAAAAAAGTGAAGAACTAATCAAGGAGATACGATCATGATTCTCAAACTTCGGTCTCGCTCCCCTCATTCCGAGAGAGTCTTATAAGCTATCAAAGAGCCTTTCAGACTTCTACTAACAAGGAGAGTCGCTTACGCCTTTATATCCTCTTTTCATTCCATCTTATTATTTACACTAATTCGTTTAACACGTATATACACATACACACTTACCTGCTTATATATATATATATATATATATATATATATATATATATATATATATATATATATATATATATATATATATATATATATATATATATATATATATATATATATATATATATATATATGCAATCTAGATGCCTAACGTATAATAAACTTTTCCCATTCATATTGTATTGTTACAAATGTTTTTAAATTAAATAAGATTAACATTATTTTTTGTTATGTGCTTTATATATATATATATATATATATATATATATATATATATATATATATATATATATATATATATATATATATATATATATATATATATATATATATATATATATATATATATATATATATATATATAGCAACGTATCTAGTTCAAAATATTGACCTTCCATATAGATGCTTCTATAATACATACGTTCTTCGAGCTCTTAATTTGGCCAGTTTACTGCGGTTGTTCAAATTACATTTGTCCATCTTTTACGTGGTAGTTTTCTTGAATGTTTCAAATCTAACAAGAGTCCAATTTCATGTCTCTTTTGTATATTTATCATCATTTCTTTTACTTCTATAATCTGCTCATTTTTTTTTCTGCAATTTAACTCTATTTTTATACAGTATTTTAATTTTGTTTTTCATCTTTTCCGTTCCTTCTTTTTTTCCTTTTCATTCATGTTGTTGTTTTAATATTTTTTTTCATTTTTTTTTCACTTTTTTAATTATCTCAAATGTGCTTAAAATAAATAACACTGTTCTCGAACCAATGGTCTAAGTATCGCAGCATTTGTCATTGCAGAGAGCGCTAAAGCTCAATAACCTTTCCCTTAAAATAAAATGAAAATTTACCAAGAAGACTGATATTCAATTTACTCTTAATGTTCCAACTTGTTTTCATTCTTCATTGCAATTCATTTGTCCTTTTTACCATCAAATAGGTATATACATCAACTGTTCTAAGATGCAGTTGTTGACTATATTTTGTTGAGAGTCCAATTAGACCTACTTATTAAACATAACTTGAAATCTCTTTCTGAAATATAATATGACCATCTGGTCTTCAAAACCCGTCACAAGACTTTTCTTTAGAAGGAATTTACACGTGCCCCAAATAGATATTAATTGTGTTATCAAACATTGAAACAAACTTAACAAACTTGTGTTCCAGACGAGCAACAGTAAAATATTTATTTTAATGTTCCTGTTTCTTGAACGTTGATATATATATATATATATATATATATATATATATATATATATATATATATATATATATATATATATATATATATATATATATATATATATATATATATATATATATATATATATATAGTTCATCTCTACTCACGGGCAGAGCCCTTTTCAAGGAGGGGGAACATCCAAGAGAGAAAAGAGGAAGAAAACCACCCAGACCCGAACCTAACGCACTTCTCTCAGGTGGCAGCAGGCCGAAGCCTTTGAAGAGAGGAAGATTAAATACAAGAGGAAAAATAGATGATGGTACAGTTCCACAGAACAGAGGTCGATGGGAAGAAGGATGCCCCACAACGGGCAAACCTGGGGTTTCTAGCATTCAAACACAATTCAAGCGAAAGCGGGGCACCCTTTGTGCAACGAGGGCGACCGAGGCCAATTTCCTTGAGAGATAGTGTTCCCCAACGTCACGTCGCAGAGATAGAGGGTCAAGAGAGTTTGAAGGTATAGGACAGTTTATTAATTTTTTAGGCTTTAGATTCCCCGAAATCATACGGCGTAGTGTATAATATATATATATATATATATATATATATATATATATATATATATATATATATATATATATATATATATATATATATATATATATATATATATATATATATATATATATATATATATATATAATAAAGATTTTGTTGGTCCGATTACACAAACAACTTGCAATATTCCCTGAGCTCAAGGTCAAACTACTTTGTTTCTTGAAGCAGAAAAAATGCTGACTATTTTTTAAAGATCAAAGATTAGATTAAATATTAAGTTTTAATAATAAAATTTTCTTTCAGAAAATTTAAAAAAAAAATAAAAAAATACTCACCATTAAATTGTGGAAGAAAAATGATAATTTCCAACGAAAATAAAAGAAAATTATTTAAATTTATAAAAACAAAAATATAGATCGTAAAAAGATTATAAAAAAAAAAAAATAGAAATAAAAACAAAAATTAAAATAATAATAAAAAAAAGATTGTTTGATTATATTATGAATTAAAAAGAAGAAACATTTTATAAAAATAAAGTTGTTGGTACGGAAACAGATCATCAGTTACGAAAGGAAGTCCAAATGAACGAATTCATTAGGAGGGAAATTACCGAACAATTAAGAAAAATAGTCGAAGAATTTGGAAAAAATGGTGAAGCTCAAAACTGAAATTCAGTTGTAAATGAATAATTTTTTTTATTAAAAATTATTTTTTTTATTTAAAATTCTTTATTTTTTTTAATTACTTATTTATTTATTTATTTATTTATTTTCCGTTAACCGTTTTTTTTTTTTTTTTTTTTTTTAATGTTTTTGCCAAACGATTTAATTTATTTTTTTAATTAAAATTCTTTTAAAAATTTTAAAAGTATATATATTATATATATATATATATATATATATATATATATATATATATATATATATATATATATATATATATATATATATATATATATATATATATATATATATATATATATATATATATATATATATATATGGTCAGACTTCAGTTTGAGCTAGCTACAAATAAAAAAACTATATATATATAATATATATATATATATATATATATATATATATATATATATATATATATATATATATATATATATATATATATATATATATATATATATATATATATATATATATATATATATATATATATATATATATATATATATATATATATATATATATATATATATATATATATATATATATATATATATATATATATATATATATATATATATATATCCAATATATTATTAATCTTAAAATTTTTAAATTATATTAACCCTCCCAAAAATATTTTTCCTTTGCTCGCTCTGGAATAACGTAAACAATTACTAAAACTTAAATTTACTAAATTAATAATAATAATAATAATAATAATAATAATAATAATAATAATAATAATTTAGGTATTTTAACAAAAATAAATCTAACAAATATTTAAGTTGTCATTTAAAACTAACTATTTTGAGATATCGATTTTAATACATTGGTTCAAAATGTGTAAAATTACTCAAATTCATTATTGATATCAATACAAATTATAATGTTAATAAAACAAGAAAAAAATTGAATTTCTCACATTTCAGACTTGCAATTTCGCTCATAATTTATTCAATAAATTTTTTATCGTCTTACATGTAATATCCATTAATATATATATATATATATATATATATATATATATATATATATATATATATATATATATATATATATATATATATATATATATATATATATATATATATATATATATATATATATATATATATATATATATATATATATATAGCTGCAGTTATAGACGGCCACCGTTCTTCCTTTAAATCTATTAATAGTGGTGTTCCTCAGGGTTCTGTCCTATCCCCAACACTTTTTCTACTTTTCATTAATGATCTTCTCTCTATTACCTCATCTCCTATCCACTCCTATGCTGATTACTCCACCCTTCATTATTCCTTCCAGTTTGAAAAACGTCCCACCCAACAGCAGTTGACAGACTCGAGAAGGATAGCCTTGGAGCAACTAACCTCTGATCTTTCACTTATTTCAAATTGGGGCAGAGAAAACATGGTTGTTTTCAATGCCTCAAAAACTCAATTTCTTCATCTCTCCACTCGACACAATCTTCCACACAACTATGATATCTTCTTCAAAAACACAACTCAAGCCTTCATCTGTTCTTAATATTCTTGGTGTTTCTTTTTCTCGTGATCTTTCTTGGAAAGATCACATTACTTCTCTTTCTAAACAAGCTTCTAAGAGGTTGGGTGTTCTGAGTCGCCTTCAGAATTACTTTACGCCACTCCAGTTGCTTGCTCTGTATAGGGGTGTTGTTCGCCCCTGTATGGAGTACGCTTCGCACATCTGGGGTGGTTCCACACACACGGCTCTCCTAGAGAAGGTGGAGTCTAAGGCATTTCGTCTCATCAACTCTACAGCTCTTACTAACTCTCTTCAATCTCTTTCTGCCCGTCGAATTGTTGCGTCACTCTCTCTTTACTATCGCTATTACAACGGACACTGCTCTTCTGAACTCTCTCGTCGCATACCTCCTCCATTGAGAAAAGCTCGTGCGACACGCCTTTCTACACAGTCTCACCCTTTCTCTGTCCAACCCTCCGACCCCAGACTTAACCTCTATGCTCAATCTTACATATACTCTACTGGTAAAATCTGGAACACACTCCCTTCATCTGTTTTCCCAACTTCCTTTGACTTGCATACTTTCAAACGCCGTGTATCTGGACACGTCGGCCTCCATCGACCATGATTATAGATCCTTCCCAACTCCGGTGGAATTTGGTAGGCCTCTGGCCTTTGCCCACCGGAGGAGATATATAAATATATATATATATATATATATATATATATATATATATATATATATATATATATATATATATATATATATATATATATATATATATATATATATATATATATATATATAAGAAATGTTCTATAAGCTGCTGTTTGTCTCTTTCCATCTATCTCCAGCATTTTGAGGTTGTGGCGACAAGCCCAGCAAGCCGGCTACATAAAATAGAAGCTGCTTGAGATACTAATACTACGCCTCTCAAAGGATAGAATCAAAGATTAACCCGATAATGGACCACGAAATCGAAAACAATACCGAATTTCAACTTTAAATGGAAGCACATTCACTGGAAAAGAAGAGGAGGCTTTGGACTTGATGGAAGAGAGGAACTTGGATGTGTTAGGGGATTTGCGAGGTGAGGTACAAAGAAGGAGGAGTTAAGAAATTACACGGTGATTGTGTGATGATCTACAAGTGAAGAGAGGAGGAGAGAGAGGAACGGAGTGGCAATCATTATGAGACCTGAGTTGTAAAGAAACATTAATGGATATGATGTTAGTAAATAAAGAATAATAGCGATAACGCTGAAAACGGAGGGAGAATCGATGAGTATAATTCAAGTGTATACACCGCATCAAGGAAGACCAAGTTAAGGAAAAGACCGATTTTAAGAACGAACTCCAACAAACTTATGATGTGGTGAGAAGAGGGAAGAAAAAAAGTACGGACGATATGAACACTCATGTGGGAATAAGTAGAGATGAGGAGGAGACAGACAGTGCTGGGAACGCATGGAATTGGTAAAGGTGAACATATGATAGATTTTGCGATAAGAAACAGTATGAAAATAATGAACACTTTCTTCAAGCACGAAAATAGCAAGGAAAAGACGTGGTATAGGTGGAGTACAGAAGAACAGAGTTACACGGAGAAGTTAAAGATCGATATGATATTGACCAACGACAAGAGAATCTTCGAGGATGTGAAAAGTGTGCCCACAATCTCCCTAGATTCGGACCATAGAATGTTACTGGTAAAATCAAGGTGGAAGGCAGGGAAGATGCCCAAAAAAAAGGAACGTTAGATAAAGATACTTTTGGAGAAGCTGAAAGAGGAGGGAGTTACAGATGATTTTAATGACAGAATTATTCAGGAATATGAAAGAAGGGCGAAAGAACAGAAAACTGTGTAAGAGGGTGGGAAGCCTTTTGATAAGAAGTAGGTCGGAATGTAAGTGAAATAATGGGAAAGAAACAAATCGGAGAAGGAAGGAGGAAGCGGACGGAGTGGTGGAATGAGAAGGTTAAGAATGGAGTGAAACTCAAGAACAAGGAATATAGGAAATGGATGAAAACAAGAACAGAAGAGAATATTTGAGAAAAAGAATTTATGCAGAACATATGAAAAGAAAAAATAAAGATTCCACATGGATCAGAATAGGAAGAGA
The DNA here is from genome assembly GCA_009176605.1 of Armadillidium nasatum. NCBI lineage: Eukaryota > Metazoa > Arthropoda > Malacostraca > Isopoda > Armadillidiidae > Armadillidium > Armadillidium nasatum. The sequence goes on from SEYY01021038.1 coordinate 215,039, forward strand.
ATTGAAGGAATATATATATATATATATATATATATATATATATATATATATATATATATATATATATATATATATATATATATATATATATATATATATATATATATATATATATATATATATATATATATATATACAAGCAATGATTACGGAAAGCTTGACAAATGAAAGGAAAACTATAAACAAATTTCACTATTTCATTAATAGTTTTATCCAAGAGGGGCTCAAAAAGTTTTTTTTTTTTTTTTTTTTTTTTTTTTGACCCACGAAAAAGTGATTTTATTGATCACTCAATTCGAGATCATTCAATGGCAGAAGGATAAATATATTAGAAGAACATCCTGGGTCAAATTCCTTTTAGTATATAGCAACAGTTTGCAATTAATAAAGAGCTCATCATAGATCGGGGCCTAGTTTAGAGAAATTGAAAGAATTACAACTATTTCTTTATATATATATATATATATATATATATATATATATATATATATATATATATATATATATATATATATATATATATATATATATATATATATATATATATATATATATATATATATATATATATATATATATATATATATATATATATATATATATATATATGTTGGAAGGGCATATCTGTCCATCCTTTTCCAAAGAAAGGTTGTCAATCTGACCGTTCTAACTATCGCCCAATAGTTCTCACTTATATTTTGTCTAAGGTCTTTGAAACCCTTCTCAACTCTCATTTCTTGGATCATCTGAAATCCCTATTCCTTTCTTTCCTATCATTGGGAGTGGCATTCAGCGTTCGAGCTTTCCAATCTGACAGATTTATAGTTTTCTTCCCTTTTAGGGACTATGAGAGCTCCTGTGTGGTGGATCTTGTAATTTCTTAGGTATATGACCTGGTATGGCATGAGTCGCCGCTTTTCAAGCTCCATTCCATTTTGTTTCACCATTCGCTTTGCTTACTTACGTCTAATTTCTTTCTTTCTAATCGTTTCATTTCGGTTGTTGTTGTTGGAGTGCAGTGTATGTACATGAATTTTGTGAGGTCATTGGAAACTCCACACTTGACCTGTGTGGTGCTTCTTATACTTTTCAGTCACCTCTGTTTTGTGGAATTTTCTTCAATTTTCTGCGTTTCCAGCCAAATTTGTTCTCCTTCACTTTGAAGTTGGCGTCTATGTTCATCTGCGATATATGCGTTAAGTGGGAAATATTTGCGAGTTCTAATTTTGACGTTTTATTAGTATTTTATTAGTGATTTAACAACTTTCCTTGAATAGGGCTCTGCTCTTGAGAAGTTGTTATATATATATATATATATATATATATATATATATATATATATATATATATATATATATATATATATATATATATATATATATATATATATATATATATATATATATATATATATATATATATATATAATATATAATAATAATAAAAATAAAAAAAAAAAAAAAAAAAAAAATAAATTAAAAAAAAAATAAATAAATAAATAAATAAATAAATAAGTAAAATAAATAAATAATACCTCCCCCCCCCCACTTCCCCGGCATCTAAAGATGTTTTTTATTTATTTTCGTATACCAAGAAAAAAAAAAGAGGAAAAATATAAGAGACTTTTTCCTATGGCGTTCTGTTCTGGAATAAAAGTCAAGCATCAGACATTATATATGATCAATATGATATACATTTAGAGCCCCTACCCCTCCCCCCACACCCCCGTTTACCTCCTCGTTTTCTAGGCTTTTTATTTAGGTATCAATAAGATGAATGGCAACATTTAGCGAGAAATATTCAGACCTAAACGAAAAAGAAATTAAAAACATATTTTTCACCCTAAAAGAGTTTTTTTTTTTAATTTCTCCACAAAAATTTATGTGCATATTATTATTATTATTATTATTATTATTATTATTATGATTATTATTATTATTATTTTCCAATTACAGTATTATCTGGATATACTTTATTTATAATCAAATCTAAATTTGTATATTTTAATATTTGGCAACTTTTAGCAACATTCAGCAAAATTTGCACGCTAAATTCTCATTATCCATTGGATTTAACTGGACACATTCATTTCACAGTTTTCACGTGGCTTGATATTCAGTTTTATAGTTCTTTTAGATTTGTAATTACTTCAAATTTGTTTTAGAGGATTACGTACATGACGTCGAATAGAGCAAGAATCAGATTTTACACTTCAAAAACTTTAAAATTCGAATTTTTTAAAATTTTTGGATGACGAAAAAAAAACAATTCGGAGATCCTTCTTCCGTTATAAGGTTTCCTATTCCATTTTTCGTATCGTTTTCAGGACAAAATCTTATGGGATATTGTTGTCATATATATTATAATTTAAGAATTAGATCGATATTTCGATTTTCGAATATATTTTATCACTACTTACGGATTGGGAGTGCGATTGGAGAAGCCATTGCCGAAAAAAAATGTTCTTCTGCCATGCTTGTACTCTAGTAATTACAATAAAATAAATAAAAAATTTACTTTTTTTTTTAAGTCAAATATTTAAAACTCGATATTGATTCGATATATAGAATAATCGATATATCCGTATTGACTACCTTTATTTTTATTGACTAATAGTTTCATAGAAACTATTAATTTAGTTATCTTAACATAATTTGCCCTTCTTTGAGATAAATATGAGAAATGGGAGAGAGAGAAGTGGGAACGTATAACAAACAAGTACCAAATCTGGCCTAACGACCTAAATCTACCAATTCAAAAAAGTTTTAAGAAGCTTCCTTTGAGCTAAATGCAGATGTGCATTTAAAAAATTTTTCACTTTGTGAGTTTTTATTCACAAAATTATAATTACAAAAATGAACTCTAATCTGCTAAAGCGAAATTAGTGACATATCAATTTATAGTTACTGGATTTTATGTGTATTAGGCTTCAAAATCTTTCCCATGACCAAAGTGATGTCTTAAATACAAATAACCAACTACTCCTCAACTCCTTAATAGAAAATAAAGAAATGACTTTTACGCGATCAACTTACATTGATTAATTATCACTACTTTTAATGCATCTGGCAAATACAAAACATTGCTTCATATCAATTCCAAAAATTCTTTTAGATTTTGAGACCTCAGAGTAAATTGCCAGCACTATTTGTAAGCTAATATATATATATATATATAATATATATATATATATATATATATATATATATATAATATATATATATATATATATATATATATATATATATATATATATATATATATATATATATATATATATATATCGATTTCTTACGTAATTATATCAAATTCAGTTGACATACTCTACTTCCCTATACATAAACTTTTAATAATCCAGAATATATATATACGAAAGATTTTAGAAATAGTTCTAAGAAAATTGAAACGATCAATACTTCCTTTTAAGGTCATTTGAAAAGAAGGATTGATATTAAATTATATAATTACACGAGTTACAGGGTAAAACACTAAATAATTAATTCAAGGCTTTCATATATTGAGATGTAAAGAAATTTTTAGGTTGCATTACTCATTTTAAAAAACAATCTCTCTCAGCATAAGACATTGTAATAATGAAAAGTAAGCGAATAAAAATTTTTTATGCCGAATATACAAGCCCAAAATAATGCATAAATATAATTGTTAGTCAAGATTCTGAATTTTGATTGAAATTGATAAGTATTTTGGTAATTGGTAAAAGAATAACTCACAATCTAATAACTAGGTGAGTTACAATAACTAGTCTTACATTCTTGTATGATGAACATTTTGACTTTGTATTATAAAGTGTAACTCATGATAATGTCACTCATATTTATAAGTTACTCAAGATAACTTCACAATGTCACATAAATAACTCCCGATAACTTTAAAATGTCACATAATTATAATTAACTCTCGATAACTTTAAAATGTCACTTATAATTATAAGTAACTCACGATAAGTTTACAATGTCACTTATAATTATAAGTAAGTCACGATAACTTTACAATGTCACTTATAATTATAAATAACTCACGATAACTATGTCACTTATAATTATAACTCACGATAACTTCACAATGTCACAATTAAAAGTAATTCGTGATACCTATGTCACTTATAATTGTAAATAACTCTCGATAACTCTGTCACTTATAATTATAAATAACTCACGATAACTATGTGACTTATAATTTTAACTCACGATAACTTTACAATGTCACAATTATAAGTAATTCGCAATAACTATGTCACTCATAATTATAAGTATCTCACGATAACTCAACAATGTCACTTATAATTACAAGTGATGAGTTTTCATGTTACACAATCAGCTTGTCCCTTTCCATTTAATAAATTCCATTCGATTTGTTTCAGTCTTAAAAGGGAGATTCATTTTCCTGCAAACCAAAACGTTTCCTCAATTCTTCCGACTTTGCCCCTTTAAAAAGATGTCTTCAAATACATTTTATTTATTTAATAATTTGGGGTAAATATGAATTCAAATGTTAAAGCTAATAACAAACTATTTCTTCAACATCTTTCTTTATATAGGAAAAGGAAAGCATTCAAATGAATAACGAAGAAAGAAAGTTAACCTATTACTTCCTTCCTCCTCAAAGTTTCCGAATTGAGGTTGTAGGCTTTTATCTTAATTAAATCTTCAGCGATATTTTAATTCAGTTGGGGGGAGGGGGTGAACGCAGGGAGGAACTGATTTTTTTTTTTTTTTTTTTTTTTTGGGGGGGGGGCTTGATTTAGATTTAAAGTTTTAGATTCCTTATGTCGTAAATCATTCATAACATTCGTAACATTCTTCCCTGATATACACCAAAGTATATATATATATAATATATATATATAATATATATATATATATATATATATATATATATATATATATATATATTATATATATATATATATATATATATATATATATATATATATATATATAT
>SEYY01021038.1:225000-245000 GCA_009176605.1 Armadillidium nasatum
GGTATTTCTAAGAAATGGGTTTAGTATATATTTATATATATATATATATATATATATATATATATATATATATATATATATATATATATATATATATATTAATATATATATATATATATATATATATATATATATATATATATATTATAATTAATATAATGTTTTGGAAGTTTGCGGCTCACCGTGGTGTGGTGATGAAAGGCGGAAAGAGAAGGATTTTATTTTTTTTAAATAACTGCTAAAATATTTCTTGCTTTCTTTATTCTAATTTACATTTTCTTCGACACCACCTCACCTCATTTAAACTTAATATCTCAATCTTATCCTAAAATCAAATGTTTGAGCCTCTGATACCAAACCTTACACTTTATTACCCTATTATAAGTTTCCTCGATTTTCAGCAAAGAGAATTCTCGTGTTATAAATTTGGAATCTTTTGAATTCTCTACCTTATAGTTTAGGCCTCCTTGCTATTGAACGTCTAAATTCATCTGTGGTGTTTATCTCCTAATTCAATTGATTTTATTTTATGCATTTCAACAAATAGAGAGAAAAAAAATTTCGTGACTTCTTCTTTCTTTAAAATCTTTATTTTGGGTGATTTCAGTGTTCGATTTTCACTCTCCACTAGTCCCAAAGGGTTAAAACTACTGAGCTCGCTTACCAATTCTCTTTCGATAAAAACTTTGAACAGTTGGTGCAGTTCAAAACAGGTAACACTTACAAGGAACTTAATATATTAGTATAACCTTTTTTTAGCTTCAAATTCTTTCCTTTATAATATTTAAGTCTTCCCACCATTAGTATTTGGTACTGTGGTCGTACTTCCTTTGGTTTCTCTTGGAACGATTAATTAATGCTTGCGTCAGGATATGTAGACTACAGCTGGAGTGGTTCTCTCTGGCATGGAGGCTTATATTTCATTTTCTTTACTTTTTAAAAACTGAAAATCACAAACTTTGGTTTAACTTATCATGTACTCGAGCTATCCGTCGTAGGGTCCCTTTATATTTTATTTCGAGGTCCAGCAAAATTTATTTCCTAGACACTAATCACTATTTTTCATAGAAAATGCAATAAATAATTTTTGGGCTTTACTTCTCGAAATTACAAGCATTTTGCAAAAAAAAAAAAAAAAAAAAAAAAAAAAAAAAAAAAAAAAAAAAAAAAAAAAAAAAAAAAAAAAAACAAACGTAACCTTTCACTAAACTAAGGATTTGTTTCTTCCTCTTTTCCTAATTTTGTTTCTTCCAATTACACTCTGACTGAAACTCTTCTCAAACTTTTGTCTCAGTTCCACTTCAGAAGGGTCAGGGCTATTTCTTCTTCCCCTTCTTCCAAAGTTCAAACTCATTTATTTCTAACACTGTAATATTTCCCAAAGAAATTATTTCTGGGTTCTCTTAGCTTACTATTAAGAAGCCCTACGATTTCGATCACATCTTCGACAAGGTTCTAAAAGAAACCTTTTTTCCATGTTTGCACCTTGACGTGGAAAATTATTTAGCCTTGCCTATTTAACTTCCTTGCCTCTTGCCTTCATTCAGCTTTATTGAAAAAGGATACTCCTCTTAACCCTTTAACTATAATCCTTTCTTATTAGTTCTTTCTAAATTTTCTGATCTATCCTTGAAGGAAGATTTGGAAACAACTTAAATCTCCCGCTTCTCTCAGATCGCTGGTAAAGCTTACGCAAGGAACCATTTACGAGTACTGGTGATCTTTTTTCTCTTCTTCCAGACTCTTATTCCGTAGATCTTGGTAAAAGTTGTTGAACCTTGAGTTATTTACTGTGACGCTGATCATAACGAAATTTTTTAGCATAATCTGACAAAAATTGATTTCTGAACTTTCTTCTCTCGGAATCTACTTTTCTCTCTATAACCTGCATTCTGATTTCCTTTCGTGTCACTCTTAAGTAGTTATTTATTTATTTATTTTTATTTTTATTTTTTTTGTAAAAAGCTCTAGTTTATCCTTTAAATTAATTACTGGTAAGAGTGTTGTTCTTAAAGGTTATACTCTATTCCCTGTTCATTTTCTTTTTCAATAACCTTGTAATTGTTACTTCATCACATATCCACTCTTACACTCATTACTCAGCCCTTCATTACCGTTTCCTTTTAAAAAGCACCTCAATCAGCTGCGATTGAACGATGCTAGAAGAGTGGCCTTGTAGGAAGTGACCATCATCATCTTTCTTTTCCTAACTGGGTACAGAGAAATTGATTGTTTTCAATGCCTCAAAAACTCAATTCTATCACTTAACAACTTTAAGTATTCTTTCAAGCACCTATATCTTGTCATTAATAATATTGGTGTTTTCTTTTCTGGTGACCTTTATTGTACGGACTACATTGTTTGCCTTACTAAACAAGATCTAATAGACGATGTGCCTTCAAACCCAGAACTTCATTTGTGTGTTCTTAGTATTGCGTATTCACCCATGTATAGTGCATGCATCACATATCTTGAGGGGTTTGCCTCATAGAACTTTTTATCAAAGTAAGTAGTCTAGAACTTTTCTCCTTTTCAAATCTCACTGAATCTCTCCAATCAACAAGTAAACTAGTAAGCAAACAGTTGCTTCATTCTCCTTTTATAATTGCCATTATCAATAGACACTGTGCTTTGAATTTACAAGTTGAATATTACCTCTTTTGAGGAGAGCTGGCGTGACTCGCCTTCTGATACAGCCTCATCCTCTCTTTCTTCAACTAACTGATCCAGAACGTAAGAGCAATGCCCATTCGGTACATGTATTTCATTGGTAAAGTCTAAAGCACTCAATCTTCTTTCACAGCTGTTATTCCTATTTCATTTAATTGCCCACTTTCAATCTCCGTTTATCTGGACAAGTTGAAGTTCGACATGACCTTGTTTTTATTTTTCTCAATTCTTTAAAAATTTATGTAGGAGCTTGACCTTTACTCACGAGAGAAGATTATATTATATTATATATATATATATATATATATATTATATATATATATATATATATATATATTATAATATATTATATATATATATATATATATATATATATATATTATATATATATATATATATACCCCCTTTCTATAAGTTTCCAAATTCTTAAATTGAATTATAGAGAGGCTCGCTGAAAGTATTATTGAAAGAAAACTTAAAAAGGTTCTGAAATAAACCCAATAAACAATCCTGAATTACATGCAATGACATGCCATTGAATAACAAATTTATATATATATATATATATATATATATATTATATATATATATATATATATATATATATATATATATATATATATATATATATATATATATGACTCACTTGTTTGAGGGTACTGGTTCGATTCCCACATGCGGTTTCTAGATAAAAACTACCTAGAAAAGTTCCCTACTCGAATAGGGCAATGCCCATGATATGTAAATTTTTTTACATAAAATAATAGAAATGATGAAGCCCTCCCTCTCAGACCTTTATCTATATCATCCAACAGCTTTAAATAATGTCCTTTCCAAGGTTTGCAAATCTTATTCTATTTAAAAGGGGAATATTGTGAAACACCTTAATCCTTTATTCTGTATCAGATTGCCGGTAAGACTTTAGTAAGGAATGTGTCTCTGAGTCTTGGTCCTCTGTACTACAACAATTGCTGTATAGGTGGCCACATTTAATCTTTTTAAATCTCGCAATATTTAGTAGTAGTCATTGGTGTTATTTGCTATCTCCAGTTCATTTTCTACCTTAACTACCTGTCTGTTACTTCATTACTTACCGCACGTAGGTCAATATCTTTTACACTATTATTTTGAAAATCGTCACAGCCAACAGTAATTAATGAATGGTAATTTTCAATGCATATAATTCTCAATTTCTTCGTATTTGTATTCAACATAATCTTCAACACAACTCCAGGCAACTCAAACCTTCCACTCTTCTTGAAGTTTCTCTTCACTGATCTCTCTTGGAGAGATGATATTGTTTCCCCCCAATAAACTTTCAAGAGATTAAGAATTATGACGTTTCTTCAGAAATTTTTCACACCATCCCAAATTCTTGATCTGCATCGGGGCTGAATTCGTCCTTGTATGGAGTATGCATCACTCATCTGAGGATAGCTTCCCTCGTTCAGCTCTACTGGAAAGGGCAAGAGTTTAGGTTTTTAACACCTTGTAAAAGACTGTGAACGTTCAACTGTTTATTCCTCCTTTATGCTATTACTGTTACAAGGAACACTATCCTTCAGAATTCTAGTCGCATACCTCCTCCTTTAAAAAGAGTTCAAGAGACCAGCCTTTCCACACTGTCTAATCATTTCTCTGACCCAGCTCTGACCCCAGACTTAATCTTTAAACTCATTCTCAAACGTACTCTGCCAACAAAGTGCGGAACACACTTCCTTCCACGTTTTACACTTTCTATAACTTGCATACTTTGTCACGCGGTGTATCGAATTAATCGATTTTAATTAGTTCTCGGATCTGGCTTCCCAAACTCTGTTCGATTATATGTAGGCCTATGGTCTTTTCCCGCCAGGGTTAATATATATATATATATATATATATATATATATATATATATATATATATATATATATATATATATATATATATATATATATATATATATATATCCTCTGGTATGCAAAAGCCAGAAAGAGACCTACCAAATTCCACCAGAGTTGTAGGAATGTTGGAATTGTCGTCGGTTAATGGCCGACATGTCCCGATTCAAAGCGTTTGAAGGTGTGGAAGTCAAAGCAAGTTGGGAAAATAGATAAAGGAAGTGTGTTCCAGGTGTTCCAGACTTTACCAGTTAAATATATATATATATATATATATATATATATATATATATATATATATATATTATATATATATATATATATATATATATATATATATATATATATATATATATATATATAGTGTGTGTATGGATGTGTGTGTGTGTATGTTTGTTTGTGTGAGGGATGTAAATGAAGTGCAAATGAAGTCACGCTTTGGAGAGCATCGTAATTTGCTTCTTTTTCAGAGGCGCTTCTGAGACTGCTGGAAAAAATTTTAAAATAGCACTTAATTTGCCTCTATATACACACACACACAAAATATATATATATATATATATATATATATATATATATATATATATATATATATATATATATATATATATATATATATATATATATATATATTTTAAAATAAAAAACTGTAATGCCTCGTAAACTGGCAATGTATCGTCAAAACTATAATAATTTTGAGAGTTTTTAGCTACTAATTAACTACTTTTTCCTTAATATGCTTTTAAAAATTCTAATGCCAGAGATAGTTTTTTTTAGTAGTTTGTATAGTGTCGAATCATTATATCCATTTAATGTAAAATTTATTTAAATTTAGAATGGTATATAAGTTAATATGACATTTTAATCTAGTTTAACCATGTTTAATAATGTTAACTTGTTAAGTCGTAAAGGGTTCAAGAAATGATATTCAGTATCCATGACAATAACCCTTATTCAAACTCATATATTAAATAAATACTTATCATGTAGAATTATGACACAAATTATTCTATCTCTTTTCCCCGTAACATATTTCTTAGTAGCATGTTATTCCATTTCATCATTAAATGCCGTAGTTCTATTCCATTTTAGAACTTTTCATTCCTATTTCCATTCCCATCTCCAAACTCTGTTCTCTATCAATCGTTCAGTATTTCTCCTCTCAACTATCCCTATCTCTTTGGGTATCTTCCCCTGTAATAGTTTACATTTTTCTACCCATATTAACCTATCTCTATATCTTCATTTATTATTTATTTTTGTCACTATAATGCAAGGAAGTACGCATTTATCTTCCTTTACAACTCTACACTTCTTAGCACATTCCCACCAAACAGTCCATCCTTTCTTTTATTTCCATACACACACCACAATCATATACCCATTTCGTATCACTAATACAAATAATCTAACAGAATTAAATTTATCAAACAAAGCTTCGTCGGTGTCTGTTCATCTGTTTACAAGACTCCACCAAACACCCAAACACGCTCCGTTGTCAAACAACTTTTTTTTTTAATTTTTAAGAATGTTACACTACCTTTCCTAACTCTGCAGAAAAGGTCTCTCTCTCTCTCTCTCTCTCTCTCTCTCTCTCTCTCTCTCTCTCTCTCTCTCTCTCTCTCTCTCTCTCTCTCTCTCTCTCTCTCTCTCTCTCTCTCTCTCTCTCTCTCTCTCTCTCTCTCTCTCTCTCTCTCTCTCTCTCTCTCTCTCTCTCTCTCTCTCTCTCTCTCTCTCTCTCTCTCTCTCTCTCTCTCTCTCTCTCTCTCTCTCTCTCTCTCTCTCTCTCTCTCTCTCTCTCTCTCTCACAGTAGTATTCTATACTAAATAATTATTATCCCTAATGTTGAACTATTATTTTCAATAGATTCGATTATTATATTTTACATACGAAATTTTTTCAACATTGTTTATTTTTGTATTTTTGGGTTATATCTTTATAATCCAAAAACTGATTCTCCTTAATGAAACTATTTTATTTTTTTAATAAAATAAAATAAAAATAACCATAATATCTATCAGTCAAAAAAATGCAGAAATAAATAAATAAATAAATAAAACGCCGCAAGTTAATAAAAACTCAGCAGATTAACATTCTGTACCAAGCTCTCTCTCTCTCTAATATATATATATATATATATATATATATATATATATATATATATATATATATATATATATATATATATATATATATATATATATATATATATATATATATATATATATATATATATATATATAAAGTTAGAGCAAATTAATATGGTGATTAATCAAAACGAGTGATAGATATGAAAGAGCAAATAAAATAAGGATTCTTGAAAAGGCTTCAAGAAATTCCCTAAAAAAAAAAAATAAAAAAAATAAAAATAAAAATAAAAATAAAAAATAAAAAAAATATGCCAAGTAATAAATTAAATTTTTCAGTAAAGAAACAAGCAGAAATTGCTCATCATGTCACATTCCAACACAGTAATAATAATAAAAATAATAATAATAATAATAATAATAATAATAATAGTAATAATAATAATAATAATAATAATAATAATAAGGATGATAATAATAATAATTATACTAAATAATAATAATTTTATGCTTCTTGTACCAATATTCTTAAAGCAATAGTAGCATCATAATGTCTGGTTAGAAAATATGCTTTCAAAATTTTCTCTATGGTTCAAACCACAGAAGAGTTATAGTACCATTGTTCTTTTTTTATAATTAATAAAGATGATATTAAAGAAGATGCCAACAACAAAGATGCCAATTAAAGATACCAGCAACTATTACAGTGCCTGTTAATTCCTATCTGGTAGTTTGCCATTATAACTCTGGATTTTTATTAAAATAATAATCTTACCCTCTCAACAATCCTCACTCACTCTTCGACACTACCAAACTTCTCAACACAATTTCACTCCCCAAATATATCATTCTTCAAAATAATATTTTTGTCCTACACTATTTTGTCTTACGTAGCTAAGAGGTAGTGCACTCGCCTAGGCCCTTAAACTCCCCCAGGGACCTCTCTCGAAGGGTCCTAACTAGCAGGACTTATATCCTTCCAGGGGAGGAAGGGAGGAATTTATTTATTTATTTATTTTTTATTAATTCATTATTATTCCATGCTTCCCTTTTAGACCAGAGATAAATTGGGAAAGTTTTATTGGAAATGAATAATATTTTTCATTTATTCTTCACGTCCATTCATTCTCTGAGTTTCCAACATATAATTTTATAATTCTCGTTTAAATTATGATGCAGAATTCAAATGAATATCTCTATACAACCTTCTGGTTTAACGATGTACTTAAATTCATTTTCACTTTTATTTCCTTTTTCATTTATATTTTCATAACAAAGCTTTAGCCTTAATAATTATTTCTTCTCCTCTAAGGAAGAAAGGCGATTTTTCTCTTTTCTCATATCTTGACTTAAATCAAACAGTAAATCAAAATATTGTACTTCTTATCTTACATACACACACATGCACACACCTACACATTTTATATATATATATATATATATATATATATATATATATATATATATATATATATATATATATATATATATATATATATATATATATATATATATATATATATATATATATATATACTGCTTCTAGAGAAAAAAAAATATTAAGAAAACCGAGAAAAAATATTATAATTTTTCCCCGGCCATATGTTAACTATAAAAAAAATTTGTAAGTAAAAAGAGAGCACTAAATAATTCAGGTTCATTAATGAAAAAAACTTATGAAAACATGAGACCTTTTTTTTTTCTCTCTCTCTCTCTCTCTCTCTCTCTCTCTCTCTCTCTCTCTCTCTCTCTCTCTCTCTCTCTCTCTTTTCTCCTTCTTCATTTCAGAGAAAGTAATTAATTTTGGTCGATAAAAGCTAATAAAATCCTGTTATAGGAATCCGATACTCTCTCCCTCTCTCTCTCTATGCATCCCACCCTCGCTCTTATACACACTCCCTCTCTTCCACACGCACTCCCACCGTCTCTCTTTTATTCCCACACACACTTTCTCTACCTCTCTCTCTCTTTACCTCTCTTCCGCCATATTACTCCAACACCCACTGTGAGTGTGTGTATGTATGTATGTGTGTGTGTGCATATATCTCTCTCTCCATCTCTTTCAACTTGCCTTTCACTCTCCCACACAGAATGTTTGTTTATTTCTTTCTTTCTTTCTCTCTCTCTTTTCAATTCACGTGACAAAAACGCATTCGTCTTCCTCCTCCTTCGTCAGTAGAAATAGAAAGGAAAAATATCTCTCAACAACTCAAAATTTCTTTAAAATAATAATAATAATAATAATAATAATAATAATAGTCAAGCAAAAGTTGTTATAACATATGCTTTTAATTAAATACAACAATAAATTTGCCGAAATTAAAAAATTTAAATTTAAAAATAATGAAACTAAAGAGTTTTCGAAAGGGAAAATAGATAAACAGATAGATAGATAGATAGATAGATAGATAGATAGATAGATAGATAAAGAGAGAGAACTTTAAAAGCAATAATATAAGCCTATTTATTTCTTCATTCGAGCATCTAGGCAAACATTTCTAGAAAATGTTTAAATTTCTTATGGAAAAGAGAATATGTTCAAATTTCGTCCATAAGATAAAGAGAAACACCATCCATATTAAGGGCTGACATGTATCGATTCATGGTAATTAAAGGTATGTGTGAAAAAGTGAGAAAGGAAGAGTGTTCACTACAGTAACAGTAGACTGGCAACAGCCATTTGGTCATTACTGGCTGAAAATAATAAATACCTTTTGTAAATATTCTTATTCAAATAAATTTGTAAACAAATTATTAATTATCATTCATTTGTTCTAAATGAAACAAATTAATTATCATAATTTTAATTTAAATTAATTTTTTTTTTTTTTTTTTTTTTTTTTTTTTTTTTTTGAAACACTTTCTTATTTTTCCACTGATATTAATCAAATTAAATTAATTAATTGATAGACTAAATTAACTTTCAATATATATTTACGTTTGTTTATATAGATCAGCTGATATTCGTTTACAGCGACGTCCCAACGAAAATCAAGATGTTTAAAGATTTTCGCTGCAGTTTCAGATTTTTGTGCAACACACCCAGAAATTTTTTTCTTGAATTTTCGCTGTAGCAAGCAGAAAATTGCTGCAGCAGGACTCGTGGAACACGATCCTTGAAACACTTCGCTTGAAGAATCTTCAAGTTCGTTAAAAAATCCTGACCGTGGATATACCCTCTAGTTGGACAGAGAAAATACGATTAGATTTGGAAAGACGTACGCAGTTACTTGATGGATCGGTATAGAATCAGTAAACTCTCTACGTATTGAAACAATGTCGTAGCCTCGTATGTGAATAGCCAACCGCTGACAAGTTGGTGCGGTGAGGTGTGGCAACAACATATATTTTTGATAAGTAGCTTATCGGTACTTTTTCAGTTTGAAAGCTGTATTTCGTAATTCATTGAATGATGAATTTCTGTTTATATTAAAATATTTTCAGTAGTCCATTAGGAAAAAAACGCAGCTAATAAATTTCCAAGATAAGAAAAGCGTGTAATAGAGTTGTTAATTTTTGGAATGACTTGCCACAAAAGATTGTTGACTGTGATTCTCTTGTCAAATTTAAAAGGGGGATAGATAGATATACGGATGGTTTAGGTATTATATAGTATAAATTGACAAAGCCAAATTGGCGGGTATATATGAATTTTTAGATCAACCTATGACCAAGCCTAACGGGCAGTTTTTTCTAGTGGGTGATGGTTCATTGAATATTGCATGCATAATTGGGCTTAGTTTTATTTTTATCTTTGCATGAATAAACTGATAACTAGGGATAGGATAGACCTAGTCTTTTGTGCATGTATAAGTATTGATATTGTTATTATTTGTTTGGACTGGGACAGTCTCGATAGGCCCTTGTGGCTTCTAACTGTCTCTATTTTCCTATGTTCCTAAATATTAAAAATGTATAACCAATTGATTCCCCTCTCACCATCGTACGTCTGGCAAGAATTACTATATTATCATAGCTTAAATATATAAAGTAATGAAACAGGATAGCCTTTTCGCCTGCCGAAAATTATGAGTTAGGTTGAGGCTACTTTTAAAATTCAAAAATACGAAAACACATGAAATTTAAATGATGGTAGCGATGTCAGCATTTCGACATCAACTGAAAAAAATTGCTGCAGTTAAATTAATTCACCAATCACAGACTGAAGTTGCTTGAAATAAGTAAGGTCTGCTCGTACGTCATCGAACTCAGAACATGTCAACCAGACATTTACAATATTAGATTTCATTACTTATTATATTTCTACTTTGATATGTTTCAAGATAATGATCAAGATACATGACTCTCAAGAAAAAAAATAATGAAAAAGTGTATCTGCCAAAAACATATACCACAGAGTGGAAGCGTAATTACTCCAAAACGTTGACAGGTCTAAAGGCCCACACGCCATTAACAAAATTTTCTCACTCGTCCAAAACGTCAACAACTTGTTTTGGTAACGTCAAAGAGCCCACGACATTATTTTACAACTCGTCCAAATCGTCGACACAATAAATCAATATCGATTAATCGATAAATATATATCATCACTACTCTCGTGTGTCTGCGTTTACTAAAATAATATATTTATAATTTTGATAATAATAAAAAAGTAGTCTAACGTATCGATTGTATCGATATATATAAAAAAAAAAAAAGATGTTGGTAAAATAGTTGACACAATTTTATTTTAACGTATGGCCAAGTTCTAGACAGTTCAAACTGAAAAGTGATAAGGGAATGGATTTATCCATTATTCTGTTATTTTTTTAATCAAAAACTGATATTTTCTGCGCAGGAGATTCCAGACCACTAGGGAAGCCTGATACTTCAACTTTTGCATTACTATTATTATTATTATTATTATTATTATTATTATTATTATTAAAAGGAGTTACAACCTTTGAAACTTTTTATTTGATGTCATTTGCCCCGACACCGATTTAAAAACCCCGCCCAAAATCCACCCTAATTATAAGCTTTAAAATAAAAACGACACATTTTTTTCCATTTCCCATTTCAATAACATAATAATAACTTATTTCAAAGTTACTAGACTCACGGGCAGAGCCCTTTTCAAGGAGGGCACACACACAAGGACAAAAACTCACAAAACACACAATACCTAACGCACATCCCTCAGGTGGGCGCAGACGGAAGACTTGAAGAGTGGAAGATTAAATACAGGAGGAAAAATAGAAGATGGTAGAGAATTCCACAGAATAGAGGGCTGGAAAGAAGGAGGTACACAACGGGCTAGCCTGGGATTTCCTACGTACACAAAATTCGTGCGAAAGCAGGTCACCCCTCGTGCAACGAGGACGACGCAACGGTGGAGGAATGCGAGAGGCCAATTCCCGAGCACCTGCCATTGTAGTACCTGTAGAAAAGAGATAGCGCGCCAACGTCACGTCGCAGAGACAGAGGGTCAAGAGAGTTTGAAAGTAGGGGACAGTTTATTAATCTTTTAGCTTTTGACTCAACCCTATCCAGAAGAGAGGAGGAGCCAGAGCCCCCCCAAATGTGAGAACAGTACTCCATACAAGGGCGAATAAGACCCTTATATATTTGGAGTAACTGCTCAGAAGAAAAAAATTCTCGCAACCTGAACAGAACTCCCAGCTTCTTAGAGGCCGCTTTAGCAACCATTGTAATATGTGGTTTCCAAGACAGTTTGTTGTTTATGTTTAGACCAAGAAATGTTAATGTTATTTACAGGTGAGACGGGAGAGCCATCGAAGAGGATAGGAAAGTTGGGAGGTGTTTTTGAGAGGGAGATGTGAAGAAGTTGAGTTTTTAAAGAGTTGAATTTCACAAGGTTGCTATGACCCCACCGGGAAATCCCATCCAGATCGGCAAGAATAATCGGAAAGTTGAAGACGAGAAGCAACTCTAGAAGCAAAAGAGGGAGCAGATTTGAAATGAGTAGAAGAATGAGAGTTGATCATCAGCATAAGAGTGAACAGAGTTAGAAGTGCAGTGGAGAAGATCGTTAATGAAAAGTAAGAATAAGGTTGGAGATAAAACAGAACCCTGAGGAACACCACAGTTGACAGAAAAGGAGAAGAGGTCGCTCCATCTACAACTGCCGAAATGGAACGATCTGAGAGAAAACTAGACAAGAGTAGCAAAGAGAAGGAGGAAACCCAAAGGAGGGAGCTTAGAGAGCAGGACGCATGCCATACCCGGTCAAAGCTTGGATATGTCAAGCGCCACCACACAAGACTCCCCAAGTCCCTAAGGGCAGAAGACCATAGATCAGTAAGATAGGAAAGTATGTCACCAATTGACCTCGAGCGACGAAAGCCATACTGGTGATCAGAGAGAAGAGAATGAGACTCCAAATGATCCAGGAAATGAGAGTTGAGGAGAGTTTCAAAAATTTTAGATAGAACACAGTGAGAGCTATAGGTCGATAGTTAGAAGGGTCAGAGCGGCTACCTTTTTCGGGATCGGCTGAACAAATGCACGCTTCCAGCATAGAGGAAAAGTATTAGTATTAAGGCATAGAGAGTAGAGCTGAACGAGGACAGGCGCCAACTCGGAAGCACACTCCCTCAGAACACGAGGGGGAATGCCATCCGGGCCACTGGCCTTCCTGACGTTCATAGATTTCAGGATCCCATGCACCTGATCATGAGTAATTAAGGTAGAGAAATGGGACACCTGAGAGGAGAAGGAGTAGGAGGAGGGATGCAGAATCGAGCAGGGTGGAATTAGATGAAAAAGGAGGCGAAGAGATTAGCCTTTTCAGAAGGAGTATTAGCTACAGAACATCAGAGCGAATAAGAGGAGGAAAGGCAGATTTACAGAAGTTGTTAGAGATATTTTTGACAAGAGGCCAGAAATTTTATCAGTAGGAGAGCCATGGAGGTCAGTGCACTTCCTTTTTATGAAAGTACGCTTAGTCCGTCGAAGAACATCCCTGCAACGATTCCGAGCTGAATGAAAATTAGCAAGAGTGATAGGAGAAGGAGAGTTTTTCCATTCACGATAAGCATTGTCTCTCTCCCGAAGGGCAAGAGAACAATTGCCATCGAACCATGGATTTTGAGGAGAAAAAGATTTAGTTGAAGATGGAATGAATCTGCCATCCCATCAAGGATTACAGCCCCTACCTTTTCAGCAGAGACAGAAGCGTCCCCCGAGACAAAGCAAGATTCACTCCAATGATAGTTAGCAAAGAAGCGGCCATTGCCCCCCAATTAGCCCGATTAAAGTGCCAGAAAGTACGTTTAGGGCATGGTGGAGCTGTTGGAGAGAAAGCATTATAACTAAGAGCTATAAGATTATGGTTAGAGTTACCAATAGGAGGGAAAATGGTGTATTTATAACTAGAAGGAGTATGGTGAACATAAATCAAGTGTATTCAAGAATTGGTTTAGGACGATCTGGAATGTGTATGTGGGTTCCCTAATAACTGCTCCAGATCGTTAAGAATGCTGATGATTTGGCCTCCCTCCCACCTGAATCAGTATGAGAGGAACCCAACCATTCAGTGTGGTGTACGTTGAAATCCCCTAAATAGAGGAACTCAGCATTTGGATGAGAAGAAGTACAGTCTCGTGAGTAGTACTAAGATATTGAAAAAAGACTGGAAAATCTGTTCCATTAGGGGAGCAGCAGAAACACAAGATAATTGTAGTAGGAAGACAGATTTTAAGCATAAAACAAATTAGGAGATTCTAGATTTACGAGACGTGTCACAGGAGTGTTAATGTTAATATAGGCACAGACTCCACCATTTAGACGGAATTGTGAAAAAAGTTGTAGTTAGAGACATTAAGATTGCTAGAGAAAGAATCCCTGTCCAGCTGGGTCTCAGACAAAAAAAAAGTTAGGAAGAGAGGGTAGTGAGAGTGTTCAGACGCGAGATTAGATCGAAGGCCAGAGAGCAAAGAGAGCCCCCGTCTAGCCCAGACGAACACTCAAATAGGCATTTAAAAAAAAAAAAAAAAAAAAAAAAAAAAAAAAAAAAAAAAAAAAAAAAAAAAAAAAAAAAAAAAAAAAAAACACGAGAGAGAGAGCGCCCACACACGCTAGCACACAATCGAGTAACCTAATTAAAATAACAATAATAACATAACATAATAACTTATTTCAAAGTTACTAGACTCAAAGTTACTAGACTCAAGGTTACTAAACACAAGGTCACTAGACTTAAGGTCACTAGACTCATGGTCAGTAAACTCAAAGTCACTAGACTCGAGGACACTAAACTCAAAGTCACTAGACATACAGACACTAGACTCAAAGTCACAAGACACAGTCACTAGACTAAAGGTTACTAGAATCAAAGTCACTAGACATAGTTATTAGACTCATGGTCACTAGACTCTAAGTCACTAGACATACAGTCACTAGACTCAAAGTCTTCAAAGTCACTAGACATACAGTTACTAGACTCAAGATTACTAGACTCTAAGTCACTAGACATATAGTCACTAGACTCAAGGTCACTAGATTCAAAGTCACTAGACATACAGACACTAGACTCAAGGTCACTAAAGTTACTATATTCTTTAAAAAAATGAATTATAAAGTCTAAAATGTTTCAAATAAATACGAAAAGTGTGATCTAGATACCTTTTTCAATCAAATTTAAAATGAAATAAGAACTAGTTTCCCTGCTAAACCATGGAAAGAATAGTACCAAAAGTACCAGTTAATTTCTGATATATATATATATATATATATATATATATATA
Source organism: Armadillidium nasatum (assembly GCA_009176605.1). NCBI lineage: Eukaryota > Metazoa > Arthropoda > Malacostraca > Isopoda > Armadillidiidae > Armadillidium > Armadillidium nasatum. Next base: position 240,350 of record SEYY01021038.1, read on the forward strand.
TATATATATATATATATATATATATATATATATATATATATATATATATATATAGAGAGAGAGAGAGAGAGAGAGAGAGAGAGAGAGAGAGAGAGATGTAATTAGAAATGTAAGAAATTTATTACGATATATTATACAACTTGGATAAATTTATTATATTAAGTTTTTGATATTTGTATGAAATCCTCTTTTAATGGCAATATATATATATATATATATATATATATATATATATATATATATATATATATATATATATATATATATATATATATATATATATATATATATATATAATATATATATATATATGCGCTGAGCGCATAATAATCGAGGTGATTTTCTTCTGCAGGGGGGAGTGCATTCCATATCATTTCTCTTCAACTAACCTTTTTTTTTTCTTCCTTACACATCACCTCCACTCACGGGCAAAGCCCTATTCAAGGAGGGGGTGTTAGAAGAATACAAATGAAGTAAAAGAGCACAAAATCGAAAAAATAAAAACCACCCCTTCAGTACCCACCTAACGCAAATTTCTTAGGTGAGCGCAGACGCGGGCTTTAAAGAAATTGAGATTAAATTCGGAAGGAAATACAGAAGATGGGAGAGAGTTCCACAAAACAGAGGTGGCAGGAAAAAAGGAGGCACCACAGCGGACAGACAAGCCTGGAGTTGCCTATGTCCACGCAAAATTGATGAGCGGACATTGCACCCCTTGTGCTGCGAGGACGACGTAAAGGTGGAGGTATACAGGTGGATAGTTCCCTCGAGCATTTGCCGCTGTAGTACCTATAGAAAAGAGACAAGGAACCAACATCACGTCGCAATGATAAAGAGTCAAGAGAATTAGAAAGAGCGGGACGATTTATAAGTCTTTTAGCCTTTGACTCAACCCTATCCAAAAGACGGGTGAAACCTGAACCACCCCAGATTTGAGAGCAATACTCCATACAAGGGCGGATAAGACCCTTGTATAATTGGAGTAACTGCGAGGAAGAAAAAAATTCTCGCAGTCTAAACAGAACTCCCAGCTTCTTTGAAGCTTTGTTTATGTGAAGGCCAAGGATGTTTATATTGTCAATAGGAGAGATGGGAGAACCATCGAAAGAAATAGAAAAGTTAGGAGGTGTCTTTGAGAGGGAGATTTCTAGAAGTTGAGTTTTTAAAGAGTTGAATTTCACAAGGTTGAGACGACCTCACTGGGAAATTCTATTCAGATCTGCAAGAATTGGAATCGGAAAGATGAAGACGAGAAGCAACTCTAGATGCAAAGGAAGGAGCAGATTTGAAATGAGTAGAAGAATGGAGGGTTGAGTCAACGGCATATGAATGGATAGAGTTAGATGAACAGCTGAGAAGATCATTAATGAAATGTAAGAATAGAGTAGAAGACAAGACAGAGCCCTGAGGAATCACTATTGACAGGAAAGGAAGAAGAAGTCGCTCCATCAACAACAGCCGAAATGGAACGATTAGAAAGAAAGCTAGACATAAGTAAGCAAAGAGAAGGAGGAAACCCAAAGGAGGGGAGCTTGGAAAGCAGTGACGCATGCCATACCCGGTCAAATGCCTTAGATTTGTCAAGCGCCACCACGCAAGTCTCCCCATGGTCCCTAAGGGCAGAAGACCATAGATCTGTAAGATAGTAAAGTATATCACCAGTAGACCTCTAACGTCGAAAGCCATACTGATGATCAGAATGAAGGGAATGGGATTCCAGATGATCTAAGAAGTGAGAGTTGAGAAGGGTTTCAAAGATCTTAGACATAATACAAGTAAGAGCTATAGAACGATAGTTGGAAGGATCAGAGCGGCTACCCTTCTTCGGAATAGGTTGGACTAATGCGCGCTTCCGACACTGAGGGAAAGTACTAGTATTGAGGCATAGAGAGAAAAGTTGAACGAGGAACGGAGCCAGCTCAGAGGCGCACTCCCTTAAAACTCGGTGAGGAATGCCATCCGGGCCACTTGCCTTCCTAACGTTCATAGATTTCAGAAGCCCATGCACCTGGTCAAATGAAATCACAGGTTTTATACTACTTGTTCTCGTACTATTTGCCTCAGGAATGCTGCCTTCAGGATTCAACGACATCTTAAATCTCCAGAATCTCTAACATCTTACATCCTGAACAGTATGATCTGGAAACAATCCAATTTTTCTATCCTTATCTCAGATCGTCAGTACGAATTTCATTACCAAAGTGATCGTCCCTCTTTTCTCTGACTCTTGGTCCTCAAATCTTCAGCATTTCGGTGAAGCTTCTGCTATGGCGTTACATATATCAAAAACTTCGATAGATATCTGGCACAAAGCTTTGATTTCAAAACTTTCCTCTTTCGGTATTTTGTCCTTATCTTTATGATCTTATCTTTCATTTCCATTTCCGGTCATTCTTTAGCAGCTGTTGCAGCCTGCCACCGCTCATCTTTTTAAACCTATTAATATTGATGTTCCTTAGGAATTTGTCCTATCCTCAACTCTTTTCTTCAATTTTTCAAAAAAGATTTTCTCTCTGTTATTTCATCACCTATTCACTACTACACCGATGACTCCACCTTTCATAACTCCTTTCGCTTTGAAAGAAGTTCCATCCAACAACAATTAATTGACGCTAGGAGGGTAGCCTTTTACGACTTAACCTCTGGTCTTTCTCGCATTTTCATCTGGAGCAGAAAAAACATGGTTGTTTTCAATGCTTCAAAAACTCAATTACTCCATCTTTCTATTAGACATAATCTTCCATATAACTGTGACATCTTCTTCGAATACTCAACTCAAACCTCATCTATATTTCTAATTTCTAAATATTCTCGGCGTTTCTTTTTCTTGTGATCTTTCTTGGAAGGATCATATTTTTTCTCTTTATAAAAAAGCTTCTAAGAGGTTTGATGTTCTGAGGCGCTTCTGATATTTCTTCGCTCCATCCCAGTTGCTTGCTTTTTTATGAGGGTGTTGCTTGCCCCATGTATGGAATACGTCTCACAGATATGGAGTGATTCCTCTCAGACAGCTATTCTTGAAAAGATGGAGTCTGGGGCTTTCGTTTATTAATGATTATTCGGAATTGCTTATATTTTAAGGTGATATAACGTAGGGAAAGAGATACCTTTCTAACTTCCAAAGGTATGTCTCACATCCCTTCTTTAAAAAAAATTTAATTATTGATTTGTCACATCTTACATTCTTCTTTAAAGATTCTGTATAAAAATTACTAAATCTTTTATATTTGCCTTACATCTAAACTGGAATTGAGAACTATTAATTTAAAACTCTAGAGACGTCAAAATTTTTCTATTTACAGGGCATAACAGATTTTTTGGGAGCTCGTAGGTGTTCCACACTCTGCTCATCACTCTTTCATTTTCAATAAAAGAAAAAAGGGGCACTCCTATTTCAAAATAAGTCTGTTGTAATTATATATATATATATATATATATATATATATATATATATATATATATATATATATATATATATATATATATATATATATATATATATATATATATATATATATATATATAACCTTCTTTTGAATTTCTAAACCACAAAAATGGGTCACTTTGTCATGAAGTCGAAAGAAATTTAAATTTTTTTCTTTGACAACTTTGGCTTGTTTTCTTTCTCCTGTTTCCCCCCCCCCCCTTGGAACACCTGCTCTTCGTCACTCTTTTGTTTATTTGGAGCTAACTCATCAAATTACAACAGTAAGAGATTCTTCTTCACCAGGATCCATCTCCTGAAGTAAAAGAATCTTATCGTAAAATCTGACAATGTTTTCAATCTGTACTTTCCAACTAACTACCACATCATTCATTTCAAATCCTTTGAAATTTCATTTTATATATATATATATATATATATATATATATATATATATATATATATATATATATATATATATATATATATATATATATATATATATATATATATATATATATATATATATATATATATATATATATATATATATATATATATATATATATATATATATATATATATATATATATATATATATATATATATCACTCGACATTTCAATCGGTATAATTAATTTAACAAATAATAATTTAACCAAAATATATATATACAATCATAACCACTCACGGGTTGGGGGGTACTAAGGGAGAAGTCCCCGTACATATATGTTCGTATGCCATGCATTTGTATATTCAACTTCTTTTAACATCTTTGCAGATAAATAAATATAAAAATATACATAAACTATTCCAAAAGTTCGAACAACTTCATAACATTCACCTTTATATATATATATATATATATATATATATATATATATATATATATATATATATATATATATATATATATATATATATATATATATATATGTTGTGTGTGTGTGTGTGTGTGTGTGTGTGTGTAATATATATATGTAAATATATATATATATATATATATATATATATATATATATATATATATTTATATATATATATATATATATATATATATATATATATATATATATATATATATAATATATATATATGTGTGTGTGTGTGTGTGTGTGTGTGTGTGTGTGTGTGTGTGTGTGTGTGCGCGCGCACTAAGACTGAAAGAAAGATGGTTCCAAAGTCATTATTAATATATTATTAGGTTATCAGAATAAAAAATCCTAAT
>SEYY01021038.1:252500-257500 GCA_009176605.1 Armadillidium nasatum
AGAAGAAGAACTACAGAACTACAGAACACTGACTAGCAAAGACTTTACAGTCCACTCAAGGCTAGTCTGTTAAATAATCATTATTGAACTATGCGATCATAGACCAATTTGCTTAAAATGTGCATCCAATTTCTTCTTGAATGATTCGATGTTGTCGCTGTTCACTATTTGATGAGAAAGACTATTCCATTTTTCAATCACGTCGTACGTAAAAAAATTCTTTGCTATGTTTGTTTGAAATCGCTTGTGAGATAGCTTGTGTCCGTTACTACGTGTTAGGTCATTCAAGTCGTACCGAAAGTATTGTTTATAATCAACGTTGTCAAATTTATTTAGAATTTTAAATACTTCTATTAATTTTCCTCTCAATCTTCTTGTTTCTAGAAGAATATATATCTAGTTCTCGTAAACGTTGCACATACGATTTACCTCTCAATTCTGGTATTAATTTAGTTGCCCTTTTTTGAATACTTTCGATTTTATCTATGTCTTTTTTGAGATATGGACTCCAAAACTGTACCGCGTATTCCAGATGAGGTCTAACTAACGATTTATAAAGAGGAAGTATTATATTTTTAGATTTATATTCAAAATTTCTTGCAATGAAACCTAAAGCTTTATTAGCCTTCTTAACAGAATCAGCACATTGTTTTGCAAATTTTAAATCCTTACTGATTAAAACTCCAAGATCCTTTTCCTCATCCGACAACTTTGATATATGAGTCACCTATAACATAATTATATTCGATATTCCTGCTACCGAAATGTAAAACCTTACATTTATCAATATTAAATTTCATTTGCCATGTTTTTGACCAATTGACAATTTTATTCAAATCACTTTGGAGTACTTGATAATCTTTTTCGCAAGTTATGCGATTTCCAATTTTTGTATCGTCTGCAAATTTCGAAATATTACTTAATACATTTTCATCAATGTCATTTACATATACAATAAAGAGTATTGGGCCCAGGACAGAAGAAGAAGAAGAAGAAGAAGAAGAAGAAGAAGAAGAAGAAGAAGAAGAAGAAGAAGAAGAAGAAGAAGAAGAAGAAGAAGAAGAAGAAGAAGAAGAAGAAGAAGAAAAGAGAAGAAGAAGAAAGAAGAAGAAGAAGAAAGAAGAAGAAGAAAGAAGAAGAAGAAGAAGAAGAAGAAGAAGAAGGAAAGAAGAAGAAGAAGAAGAAGAAGAAGAAGAAGAAGAAGAAGAAGAAGAAGAAGAAGAAGAAAAGAAGAAGAAGAAGAAGAAGAAGAAGAAGAAGAAGAAGAAGAAGAAGAAGAAGAAGAAGAAGAAGAAGAAGAAAGAAGAAGGAAGAAAGAAGAAGAAGAAGAAGAAGAAGAAGAAGAAGAGAAGAAGAAGAAGAAGAAGAAGAAGAAGAAGAAGAAGAAGAAGAAGAAGAAGAAGAAGAAGAAGAAGAAAGAAGAAGAAGAAGAAGAAGAAGAAGAAGAAGAAGAAGAAGAAGAAGAAGAAGAAGAAGAAGAAGAAGAAGAAGAAGAACTGAAATAAAACTCTACTAGATCTTCAGATTTTATATATAGATATATACTCTACTTTACCAGTAGAGTATATGTAAGATTGATCATAGCGGTTAAATCTGGGGTCAGAGAGTTGGACAGAGAAAGGATAAGACTGTGTAGAAAGTCATGTCTCACGAGCTCTTCTTAATGGAGGAGGTATGCTACGTGAGAGTTCAGAAGTACAATGTCCGTTGTGATAGCGATAGTATAGAGAGTGACGCAATAATTCGATGGGCAGAAAGAGACTGGAGAGAATTAGTGAGAGCTGGTGAGTTAACGAAACGAAAAGCCCTTGACTGCACTTTTAGAGAGCTGTATGAGTGGAACCACACCAGATTTGTAAGGCATACTCCATACAGGGACGAACAACACCCCTATACAGAGCAATCAACTTGGGTGGGGTGAATAAATTACGAAGGCGCCTCAGAACACCAAACCTTGTTTAGAAAGAGAAGTAATGTGATCTTTTCAAGAAAGATAACGAGAAAAAGAAACACCGAGAATATTAAGAACAGATGAAGGCTTGAGTTGTGTGTTTTCGAAGAAGATATCATAGCTGTGGAAGGTTATGTCGAGTAGAGAGATGGAGGAATTTAGTTTTTGTTTCATTGAAAACGACTTGATTTTTTTCTGCCCCAATTTGAAATACGAGAAAGATCAGAGGTCAGCTGCTCCAAATCCAGCTGTTGGAAAGGAGTTTAAAACTGAAAGGAGTAATGAAGGATGAAGATATCAGTATATATGTGTATAGATGACGAAGTGATAGAGAGAAGGTCAATAATAAAAAATAGAAAAAGAGTTGGAGATAGGACAGATCTTTGAGGAACACCATTATTTATAGATTTAAAGGAAGAACGGTGGTTCTTACAACAGCTGTTATAGAACGACCGGAAAGAAAATCAGAGAGAAGGTCACAGAGAGAAGAATCAAAGTTTTGTGCCAGACACTATCGAAAGCTTTCGATATGTCTAGCGTCACAGCGAAAGATTCACCGAAACACCGAAGAGCGGAGGACCGAGAGTCAGAGAGAATGGAAAGAAGATCACCAGTAGAACGTTCTTTACGAATCACCTACTGGGGATCGTGGATAAGATTAGAATAATGGAAGTGTTTCTAAGTCTTCCTGTTTATGATAGATTTGAAAACTTTTAGAGAGAAAGGAGATAGTTAGAAGTTTGAGAGGAGTTCCCCTTTTTCGGCACAGGCTGAATAAGCGCACGTTTCCAGTAAGAAGGGAAGATCATCGTGGAAAGACAAAGACAAAATAGTTTACCAAGGCAGGGTGCAAGCTAGGAAGCACAAGTTTTGAGAACCGTAGGAGCAATACCGTCAGGGCCGTACGCCTTCTTAGTATTAAGCTCAGAGAGAGCAAAAATGACATCTTTAGAAGAAATTACAATATTATGCATAAATGAGTTGGAGGCGGTTGAAGGAGAAGGAATAGCTCCTGAATCGTCTAAGGCTGTTAAAAGCAAAAGTGTGAGCGAAGAGTTCAGCTTTAGTAGAAAGTAAAACGATAGTTGTGCCGTCAGAAGATGCTAGATTAGGGAAATAGGAAGAAGCAAAGTTAGAGTTGAATATGAATTGAATGAATTTCTGGAGTTTGAAGACGACGGTAATCCCTGAAGGCAGCATCCTTGCGGCGGATAGCACGAGAACAAGTAAAGTTAAACCAAGGTGTGTTGGGTTTGGTTGAAGGGAAATAATATGGAATGTGCGCCTCCATGCTGGAGTGAATCATCTCGGTTATGAGTTCAGTACCTTTCGAAGGCCCACTCCCACGGAAGCAGTAATCATTGCATGGGAAATCAGAAAAGTACAACCGCAAGTCAGACCAGTTAGTGGCACAGAAGTGCCAGAAACGTCTCCTCGCCGAAGGCTGGAGGCCGTTCTTGAGGAAGACTTAAAGAGATAGAACAAGAAACTTAGATAAGAAGGTGATCGAATAAACCCAGAAGAGGAAAGAGCTTAACAGTAAAAAGAGAAGGATAAGAGGTTAAGAAAAGGTCAAGTATGTTGGGTTCATCACCAAGACGATCAGGGATATGGGTAAGGAGTTCCACCAACTGCTCAAGGTTATTCTGGATAGAAAAGTCATAGGTGAGTTCACCAGCTGGATCATGATAACCAGATGAAAGCCATTGGCGGTGGTGAACATTGAAATCACCTAAAATGATGATTTCGGAAGGAAGCAGAAGAAGAAAGAATGTGCTCTATTTCAGAGTTTAAATAGTCGAAGAATTTTTTATAGTCAATAGAGTTAGGAGATAAATAGACAGAACAAATAAATTTAGTAATAGAATTGCAAGAGAGCTTAAGCCATAAAGTTGAGAATTCGAGAACAGACAACATCGTTGCACACATGCGTGCAACATCCGCCTTTGACTGAAAATTGAGGTTAGAGACAGTAGAAGGTAACAGAATAAGGTTAACTGTCAGCGCACTCAAGCATTTGAGTTTCGGTTAAGAACATAAGATGAGGTTTTAAATAGAAGAGAGGTGGTGTTCGACAAAGGGGAAATTAGAAAAAAAGACCACGTATGTTGCAGAAATTAATGAAGAAAGAAGACGTGCACCGGGGTAAGCCGGAAGCGAGTTCTTGGCAGCACCATCCCCTCATCGGAGGCCACCAACTCCCAAGTGATGATGGGGTAAGAGGTGGAATGATGAGGGTCATTCTTTGGATGCCGCCCCTCCAAGCATCTCCGAGGCTTGTTGTATGTTTCCGCCATTTTGTTTTTTAAAAAGATAATGTATGAGTAAGCCCTTGTAGGTTTGTGGTAACATGTGAAGAAATGGGGTTTAGGTAATGGGAGCATAGACACTCCAATATGAGACGAGGGTACGCTAGAAACCCATTGAGAAGGTGAAACGCAAAAAAGGAACGAAACAAAGGGCAACGGAGTGAAACGGAATGGTCTAGCCCATCCTATCACTCCACTGGTTATGCCCAGTAGGGGTACTTGCAGCGCTGCGAATGGCGCTACGTCCTCCCTATTAGTTATCTATCATATATATATATAATATATATAATATATATATATATATATATATATATATATATATATATATATATATATATTATATCTTACATCCTCTCCCAGGAAGGCTCACGAGCCTGTCAGTGGGAGCAGCATCCTCTTTCATCTGCCTCTGTCTTCAAAGACCCATTCTTCCACAATCTAACACCCCCCGGCCTCCACTCCCATCTCCTCTTGGCAACCCTCTCCTCCGGCATCCTCTCCACATTCCCCCACCACCTAAACCTTGACGCATCCACCTTGCTAAGTATGGGTTTCACTCCCACGCTCTCTCTAATTATCTCATTTCGCACTCTACCTCTTCTAGTCTTTCCCGATATTGCCCTCAACACATTCATCTCCGCAGTCTGCATCCTGCTCTCTTCCCTTGATGTCATGCTCCACGTTTCAGCTCCGTACAACAATATCAGGAGTCAAGATGCTTTCAAAAATGGTCCTCTTCA
>SEYY01021038.1:267500-272500 GCA_009176605.1 Armadillidium nasatum
GTGAAAGATATTTTGGATGGAAGAAATTTGAGTTTAGAAGAGGGTAGTAGACTTGCGGAGGACAGAGTGAAATGGAGGGCTGTGGTGAAAGGGATTGAAAGGTAGGAATGGATATGTTTGTGAGTGAATTGTGGCGGGCACCAACACACGAAAGTGGAATAAATATATATATATATATATATATATATATATATATATATATATATATATATATATATATATATATATATATATTATATATATTATATATATATATATATATATATATTTGATGGCATACGTATTCGTGTCCTCATCAAAATTGACATCCGCATCCGCACTTGAAAAAATTCAACATCCGCATCCGCATTGACGAAAATTCTATCCGCATCTGCATTCATAAATGAGAAAAATTGAATCCGATCCATCATATATATATATATATATATATATAATATATATATATATATATATATATATATATATATATATATATATATATATATATATATATATATATATATATATATATATATATATATATATATATATATATATAAACAAATTTACATATAATATGCATATTTTCTTTACTAAAAGGTTCTCTTTTTTATACAAAAGCCAACTGGCTTAACTGGCTTTTTAATATTCGTGTAAATAAATTTGTGATAAGTGAAGTTTTAGTTACCTTTATCATTAATTTATTTTTGAAAGTATATTTTAAATAAGATTTAGTAAGATTTAATTGGTTCAAAACTATATACGAAGTAGTTTTTTTTTTAACATATTAAAAATTGGCTTATATGCTATTAATAAATTAATTTTTAACTTAATTATACAGGGTATCCCTGAAGTCTGGACACATAGGAAATATCAATAACTATAATTATTATTCCTCCATAGGTTAAATATGGCTTTGTTGAAAGAAGAAAGAATTGAACTGAAACTTCTCAGTGGACGTTAACGATGGTCATATCGAAAGATAGTTGATGAGTTTAATGCACGTCACCCACGGGGGACTCCACTTGGCTTTTCCACGGTAGGAAAGCTGGTTAAAAAGTTCAAAGAAATGGGCACTATCATGGACAAACCCCGTTATGAACTTCCACGTGTCTCAGCCGAAACCAAAGAATATGTCACTGCTAAAATATATGCTAGCCCCAAAAATCACTCCGGAGGAACATCCATAGAGATTGGTGTTCCCAAAACAACCATCAATCGTGTCTTAAAAGAGCGAAAATTTCATCCGTACAAGTTACAAATCCTGCATCATTTAACAGAGGATGAACCAGATAGACGGTTTGAGATGTGTGAATGGTTTTCCAATAAATTGAATGAAAACAGTAGTTTCACCGAAGACTCTGTACTGTTCAGCGATGAAGCTTTGTATTATGTGAATGGTGAGGTCAACAGACAGAATGCTCGATACTGGTCTCAAAGCAATCCACATTTTCTTGATTATCAAAACAGGGAGGAGCGCAAAAACGTATGGTGTGGTGTAGTTTGTGGAAAGTTCATGTGCTGGGACCTATCTAGCCATGCTGAAGTATCAGTTAATGCAACAACTTAAAGGTTTAGTTGAAGGACTTCCTGACTGGTTCCAACAGGATGGGGCCCCTGCCCATTTTGCCAAGGTCGCAAGGAACTGGCTGAATAACAATTTTCCTAACGTGATTGGAAGACGTGGTAGTGTGGAGTAGTTTCCTCGGTCACCTGACCTTAATCTTCTTGACTTTTTTTCTGGGGTTATGCCTAAGGAGAAAGTGTACTCAATCAAAATACAGATAAAACACACTTGATTGAGCGCATAAAGAGTGAGTGTGCTCAAGTAGACGAAGTATGGGGATTTATTACATCGTGTTCTCGTGAATTTTACAAAGCGCATCAATCTGTGCATCGCAAATGATGAAGTTATACAGAAGACGTTATTGAATATTTCAACTGAACAAAATGTTGCTAATAAATGTCATATCTGGAAACGTTTCCCCATTCCCTGTGACTAGACTTTAGGGACACCCTGTGTATATATATTATATATATATATATATATATATAATATATATATATATATATATATATATATATATATATATATATATATATATATATATATATATATATATATATATATATATATATATATATATATATATATTCCCGAAAATTTAATGTTATTGCCTCTTTGATATGATAAAATTTAAAGTAAATATTGCATTTTCTTAGTGTGATCTTTTCTGGAAGATCATCCGAATTCGTATAGCTTGTCGGAGACTTTTTTTTAATTAATTAAAGAGTGCGAATATTTTCCGATGTCATCAGACCTTTTTCACGTCACGATATTACCCTGTGCAGACGACGTTTCAGATCTCTACAGTTTGAATGAGAGATCCAAAATTCCGTCTGTGCGGACAGAAATGAAATAATATAAATTAAAAAATCAGTCAAGAAAACCTGAAATTTTATCCCTTTATTTTTCAGAAATTAGTTTTTCTCAGTGAATATATTCCTTCTTTAGGTGTGCCTAAAATAACTGAAAAGCTATTTAAACTTTTAAATCATAATTTCTGAAGAAATGGTTCAAATTGGTAAAATATGTTTCTGATAAACTTCTTTAAAAAATTAACGACAAATTAATTAATTAAAAAAAAATTTTAATTAACCTAATTCAACTGTGCGAACTCCTGTTCCCTGTTTGTGGGAAATACGTTCTGTAGAGACGAGATGAAAATGTGCACATTTTTTTCGAGTAATTTTTATATAGTGTGAAAGAACAGAATATAAAGTAAGCCACACACTAACGACATTCAGTCGGGATTTGTTGTTAGCGTGTGCTCGAACTTCCAGAAATTATATCAAAAGAATAGAATTTATACTTTAAATTTGTAGATCAACAAAAATTTCTGCTCAAATTATTTTAATTTTAAATTCAAAGTTTTTTTTTATTTATTATTTTAATGTTTATATACTATATAATATATTTTTTTTAAATTTCTTTCTTTTCTTAGTTCTGAAATTCCGAATAAAATGGGCGGAGCTTCGTAAGCCATAGCTAATGTGTGGCTAGAGTAAATGTTTATTCAAAATAGGGGCGGGGCTCCAGGTTGTCCTGCGAAGGCATTGCGAGAAACCCGCGTCATGTGTTAGAAACTTAAAAAGGTGGGTCACATGACTCCTCCATTGAAAGAGTAAAAAGTTTGAACACTCTTCCATCTTCTATATATATATATATATATATATATATATATATATATTATATATATATATATATATATATATATATATATATATATATATATATATATATATTATATATATATATATATATATATATAGTAGTAAGGGGCGGAATTGACGGGTGCCAGATTTAGCTACTTTTCAAAAAATCTGGCAACCTAAGCCAAAACGGGATTTTGATTTGCAAGGCAAATCACTCCGCTCAAATTGACCTCACGCTCTTTCCTGACACCATTTTGGGGGGTTCAACCCATTGAAATTGGCCTCAAGTCTGGGGAAGGGGCCCCCGCGGGGGCCCCGTGAACCCCCAAAAATGGTATAAGGAAGTTGCCTGAGTTTGCAAAATCGCTGCGTTCACCTCACTTTCTTTCCTGACCATTTTCTTTGCGGTTCAGACCGGCTGAAATTGACTCGAATCTTGGGGTCCAGGGGTCCGGGGTCCGTGGGTCCGTGCGGGTCCGTGCGGGTCCGTGAACCGACAAAGAAACGGTCTGGAAGGTGCCTGAGAATGCAGGATTGCACGCAAATGCAGAAAAGACCGTTAGGGACAGGTTGCCAGATTTTTTGAAAAGTAGCTAAATCTGGCACCCGTCAATAGTAGTATACTACGCACTTTCGAGGGGTGCCAGATTTCAAAAATCTGGCAACCTAATCCAGAACGGGATTTTGATTTGCAAAGCAAATCACTCCGCTCAAATTGACCTCACGCTCTTTCCTGACAATTTTGGGGGGTTCAACCCATTGAAATTGGCCTCAAGTCTGGGGAAGGGGCCCCCGCGGGGGGCCCCGTGAACCCCCCAAAAATGGTATCAGGAAGTTGCCTGAGTTTGCAAAATCGCTGCGTCATCATTTTTTCCTGACCATTTTCTTTTCGGTTCAGACCGGCTGAAATTTATCGAATTTTGGGGTCCGGGGTCCGTGGATCCGTGCGGGGTCCGTGAACCGACAAGAAAAGGTCTGGAAGGTGCCTGAGAATGCAGGATTGCACGCAAATGCAGAAAAGACCGTTAGACAGGTTGCCAGAGATTTTTTGATCTGGCACCCCTCGAAAGTATATTATATATATATATATATATATATTATATATATATATATATATATATATATTATATTATATATATATATATATATATTTATATATATATATATATATATATATATATATATATATATATATATATATATTATATATATATATATTATATATATATTTCGGATGTCGGATGTTTTTTTTCATTTGCGGATGCGGATATAGAATTTTCGAAAGTTGGATGCGGATGTTAAATTTTGATGAGGATGCTCCGCGGATGCGGATGCGATACTAATATATATATAATATATATAATATATATATATATATATATATATACTATATATATATATATATATATATATATATATATATATATATATATATATATATATATATATATATATATATATATTATATATATATATATATATATTATATATATATATATATTATATATATATATATATATATATATATATATATATATAATATATATATATATATATATATATATATATATATATATATATATATATATATATATATATATATATATATATATATATATATATATATATATATATATATATATATATATATATATATATATATATATATATATATATATATATATATATATATATATATATATCCATTGTAAAACCTGTTCTATTCAAATATAGAATAAGCATTTAAATTAATTATATGTTTGAGATTAAAATTTAAATAAATACATTACTGTTATTAATTAATT
>SEYY01021038.1:287500-292500 GCA_009176605.1 Armadillidium nasatum
CCTTAGACAATTCCGGAGCTATTCCTCCTCCTGCAACCTCTCCAACTCATTTATGCCTAATATTGCAATTTTTTTCTTAAGATGTCATTTCTGCTCTTTCTGAGCTTAACACTAAGAAGGCGTATGGACCTGATGGTATTCCTCCAGTAGTTCTCAAAACTTATTGTTCTGAGCTTGCATCCTGGCTTAGTATACTATTTCGTTTTTTGACTTTCTACTTCAACTTTTTCTTTTTGTTGGAAATGTGTGCTCATTCAGCGTGTGACGAAGAAGGAAGACCCCTCTCAACCCTTTAACTATTGTCCTATTTCTTTAACCCCTAAAGAAAGTTCTAAAGTTTTCGAATCTATCTTTACCAGTAAAATTTGAAAACACCTCAATTTTTCTAATCTCATCTCTGATCGACAGTATGGCCTTCGCAAAGAACGCTCTACAAGTGATCCTCTTTCCCTTCTTTCTGAATCTTTTCCCTTTGCTCTTCGATGTTTCGGTGAATCGTTCACTGTGGCGCTAAACATATTGAAAAAGCCTTCGATAGAGTCTGGCTCAAAGCTTTAATTTTCAAACTTCCCTCTTTCGGAATCTGTCATTCTCTCTTATTTCCTTTCTGGTCGTTCTATAGCAGCTGTTGTAGATGGCCACTGTTCTTAGTGTAAATCTATAAATAGTGGTGTTGATCAGGTATTTGTCCTATTCCCAACTCTTTTTCTACTCTTCATTAATGACCATCTCCCTATTACTTCAATGCTATTTTTTTTACACACATCACCACCTTTCACTGCTAATTATTATGCTGATGAATTAACCCTCCATTACTCTTTTCACTTTGAAAAATGTTAATTAACGCGAGATATAGAGCAACTAACCTCTGATCTTTCTCGTATTTCAAATTGGGGCAGAAAAAACCAGGTCGTATTCAATTCCTCAAATACTCAATTAAAATACCTTTCTACTCGACACAACCTTCCACACTGCTATGACATCTTTTTTGAAAACACTCGACTTAAATCTTCATCTGTCCTCAATTTTCTCGGTGTTTCTTTTTCTAGTGATCTTTCTTGGAAGGATCATATTACTTCTCTTCCTAAACAGGCTTCTAAAAGGTTGAGAGTTCTGAGGCGCCTTCGTAATTTTTTTTTTACGCCACACCAGTTGCTTGCTCTTTATAGGGGTGTTGTTCGCCCCTGTACGGAGTAAGCCTCGCACATCTGGGGTGGCTCCACACATACAGCTCTTCTCAAAATGGTGGAGTCTAGGGCTTTTCGTCTTATAAACTTTTTCCCATACTCACTCTCTCCAATTTCTTTCTCCCCCTGTCGAATTGTTGCGTCACTCACTTTATACGATCGCTATTGCGACGTAGACTGCTCTTCTGAACTCTCCCGTCGCAAACCTATTCCACTGAGAAGGGCTCGTGCGACACGTCTTTCTACACAGCTTCATCCTTTCTCTGTCCAACACTCTGACCCCAGACTTAACCGCTATGCTCAATCTTACATGTAGTCTACTTGTAAAGTCTGGAACACACTCATTTTATCTGTTTTCCCAACTTCCTTTGAATTGCACATTTTCAAACATCGTGTATCGGAACAAGTCGTCTACTAACGACCAGATTTCCGGTGTTTTCCCAA
Source organism: Armadillidium nasatum (assembly GCA_009176605.1). NCBI lineage: Eukaryota > Metazoa > Arthropoda > Malacostraca > Isopoda > Armadillidiidae > Armadillidium > Armadillidium nasatum. Next base: position 289,132 of record SEYY01021038.1, read on the forward strand.
TTCTGATGGAAATTGGAAAGCCTTAAGCCTTTGCACACCATATATATATATATATATATATATATATATATATATATATATATATATATATATATATATATATATATATATATATATATATATATATATATATATATATATATATATATATATATATATATATATATATATATATATATATATCATGGTGCTTAGTAACCGGTTATTTTTCTTATTCATAATTAGCGTCTGAAAAAATAAGTTTCAGCCAATTTAACATTAAGCTAATTGAAAATTAAAAGAAATAAAATGTTAAACTTTGTTTTAACTTTTTATTATAAATGAAGTAATGCTTATTTTTTTTTTAATATATATATTTAAATGAAAACGTGAGGAACATGACTTATATAAATTTTAAATTTAAAAATATAAAATATTTAAATGTAAGAATAAAAAATAAAAAATATAAATAATAGAAATCAGTAATTAACCAAAATGTTTTGAGGTACAGAGAATAGGATAAGGAAATTTTAGCGTTGACCTTGACCTCTGTTTTATGAGTAATTAAACTAAGGTCAGGTCTGAAGGATAAAACGTCACATTTATTATTCTATTTGAAATTTTTTTTTAATGTCACTGACTGTTTTATATTAAATATGTTTTTAATAATTTAACCGCTACTCATGGGTCAGGGGTACAGGGGACGGAACTCACATATCCTCAATTGAGTTTTGTATAAGCACAAATATTTACAGCATTAATCTTTTAAAAATATCTTTCACAATTGAATTATTGACAGTTACGAAACAAATATTAAAAAGCTGTAAAACAATTTGCTAAAAAGCCGTTATGTGAAATAGAAAACGAAATATTTAACAAAGCTTTACAATTTTTTGCACGATTTTTATATAGAAAGAACATAAAAATTTTAATTTTTAGCACCGCATAAAGTTTTTTTTTATTTTTTTTTTTTATTTATTTATTTTTTTCCACCTAGTTACCCATTGCTAGTTAATTTTGTAATAAGTGGTTAAATGGTTTAATAACAGTTAAATATCGGTTAATCGGTTAATAATATATATACAGAGGTGGACATCGTTACTCAAATAAGTAGCTCCGTTCCAGTTACTCGAAAAAAGTAACTCCGTTATCCTTATTCCGTTACTTTGAAAGGAAGAAAAGTAACGAAAGTTCCGTTACTCCGTTACTTTTAGATTTTGAGTACGACATCAATTACTGTATCTTAGGTAATTTATTAATTTTTGTAATTAAATTTTCAACATTAATATTTAAAAAAATTTTACTAATAAATTTTCAATAATTATTATAAAAAATTAATAATTATATATAATAAATTACAAACACATATTTGTTTGTACATCAGTTTCTGGCATTCCTGTATGAGGTCGCATTTTTAACGTCTTCTGCATGCTTTTGGTTACCCTGTAATTTAAAGAAAATATACATTTTGATTAGGATAAGCATAAAATATATATATATTTAAAACCTATGTAAGATTTTAAAGTTCATATGTCATAAGATAATTACTCACATTTTGGTGGAGATGTTCGAAATGTTAACCTCTTACTGTGATATACTCTACCTATCATCGTATCGTAGACTGATGAACATGATCTAGGATGCTGGGGGGAGTGTTCCGCGTAAAGCAGAAATATTGGTTTATAAGGTCACTAAAAAACTGAGAGTATGAACTTGTATTGCATACACAAGTTGACGAAACGGCCCCAGAAGAAATAATCAAAAGGGTTGCAAATGAGTGAATGTGCAAATCACCCAACTGATTCATCTTTCCCAATCCATCGGTTTTCAATAGTATCGTCAATATACAGTCTGGAAACCGAAACTAAAGATTGGTGGAACACTCTTGTGAATAAAACCAAAGGTTACATTGAATGACTAAGTGGCACGTTCGCTCTTGCTCTTAAACCCGCCAGTAAATCAGGTCCCCAGACAACCATTGATAAGTTAGGATGTTACCGGCATACGAAAGAATTTGGTTCTAATAATAATTTTAATGATGGTTGCAGTAAGCCTTTTAAAAATCTTTGTTGGCCAGATGACATCTTATTTTAGATTTTCGAATATGGTTTTTTATTATATATTATATAAAGTATAATATACTATAAAAAAATAATAGAAAATAAAAAAAATAATCTATAATAAAAAAAAATACGTCTGCTGATATACGTTGACTCCCTAGTGTTCTAAGAAAATCAAGAAATAGGAAAAAATCCGCTGAATTTTCAGAAAATCTCGCTGCAGTCGAATATAAATCCAGAATTTCAGTGGAACGCACCTAAAGTCAGATAAATAACAGAGAAACAGAGAGGTCAATATATAACTTATGAATGGTTGTAAGAAAAAGCAACGGCATTGAAATAATCATAGCTCCACAGAAGCAAAGCGAATTTAAAATAAACACTGTCATCAATCCTAATTTTTCAGTTAAGATTTTTCAATAAAAAAATGCAATTTCTCAATTATATTTTTGCTTTGGTTACATTAGATTAGTTTAGATTTGGTTAGGTTAGGTTACGTTAGGTTAGGTATATATATATATATATATATATATATATATATATATATATATATATATATATATATATATATATATATATATATATATATATATATATATATATATATATATATATATATATATATATATATTATATATATTGATCACTAACCCCAACACAGAAAATGGAGGAGATGCTTATTAGAGTTTTTTACTTCATTTAGCAATTTTTGACGGTAGGAAAGTTTTAATAATTTTTTTCATTTAAAACTTTTAAACGCTAAAATCGTTTTTAATATTTTTTTAAAAGTAAAATTTTTTTTCAATATTTTTTTTTTGAAATTTAGTTTGAAAAAAAAAAAAATTAATTTTAATTTTAATTTTATTTCATTTTTTTTTTTTTTTTTTTTTTTTTTTTTTTTTTTTTTTTTTTTTTATATAATATATATATATATATTATTATATATATTATATAATTATATAATATATATATATATATATATTATATTATTATATATATATATATATATATATATATATATATATATATATATATATATATATATATTGTGCTTTTGGAGGAGACGCAGGGGAATTTAAAGGTATTGGTAGAAGAGTTTGTAAAAGGTTGTGACCATTTGGGTTTAAGAGTGAGTGCGGGTAAGAGTAAAATGTTATAGATGGAAAATTGGGAAGGAGGGCAGAGAGGTGTGGGTGGGGAGGGAGAGACTGGAGTGGATTAATTCATTTAAATATCTAGAGGTGAACTTTGGAGGGTGGATAGTACTATAGGTGGTGAAACAGGGCATAGAATTAGAGAAGGGGAGAAGGTATTGGGAGGTTTGATGGAT
>SEYY01021038.1:300000-305000 GCA_009176605.1 Armadillidium nasatum
CAGGGCAACTGAGCATTTCTTTTGTGTGTGATATATAATATATATATATATATTATATATATATATATATATATATATATATATATATATATATATATATATATATATATATATATATATATATATAAATATATATATATATGAGTGTTCGAAAAGTAATCGCTTTCTTTCATCACTATGAAATAAGGATTCAACCAACAACGTCAGAATTAAGGTCGAATGGGCGGGAATTGTCTAGAAATAGTATACCATCTCTTCTATCCTGATGTGTCATTCATAGTTATTTCGGTAATTAACTCCATTGAAAGGATAAGAACGTTATAAAACAATAAATTCGCTTTTGTTTACTGTATGATTTTCGAAGGAAAAGTACCGCTACAGGAGCAATGGCCAACATTTGTGAAGTGTATTCAGGATGCCGTGAAAGCTAGTACATGCCTGCTGTGGTTTAAAAGGTTCAAAGATGGCTAATGTGACGCCTCCACTGGCATATCCTACAAGCCTCGCTACGGATGAAATACTAATAATTACCGAAATATCTATAAATGACACAACAGGATTGAAGAGATGGTATACTATTTCTAGACAATTCTTGCCCATTCGACCTTGTTTCTGACGTCAGTGGTTGAATCCATATTTCACAATGGTAAAAAAGCTCAGTAAATTTCCGAATACCCTTATATATATATATATATATATATATATATATATATATATATATATATATATATATATATATATATATATATATATATATATATATATATATATATATATATATATATATATATATATATATATATATATATATATATATATATATATATATATATATATATATCATACAATGAAGTCAGTGCCCTTAAAGAAGTTTATTTAACTCTCTAAAAATTGAAAAGTGAATTAAAATTTGAAGAAAATCAAAGACTTTCCCAACTTCATTTCTCACTTTTACCCAAATTTTTATTTGGGAAAAACTTCCTTAAAGATACGACAATCGGGGAAGATCTTAAAAGCGTGAGCAACGAATGAGAGAGAGAGAGAGAGAGAGAGAGAGAGAGAGAGAGAGAGAGAGAGAGAGAGAGAGAGAGAGAGAGAGAGAGAGAGAAGAATGGTATATATATATAGAGAGGGAAATGGAGAGATAAAGAGAGAGAAAAGAAAGGAAGTGAGCGAAAAACACAGAAAGAGAGAGAGAGAGAGAGAGAGAGAGAGAGAGAGAGAGAGAGAGAGAGAGAGAGAGAGAGAGAGAGAGAGAGCAAGGGAAAGAGAGAGAGGATGCAATTTGCATACAACGACCTCTTCCTCTTCCTTGAAGTCGCATTAATTATGCACGCGGGAAAATTGCTTCTGGATTTAAGACGAGATCTATCTAGATGCGAAACATAACCAAATAGAGCAAAAAAAAAAATATATAAAAAAAAAGCCGTGAATTCAACTTTGCAACCAGATACGTTCGTGAGGCAGGAAGCATAAGTCAATACAAATACACGTAAGAGGCTTTGGAGATTCCATTTCAAGGTTTATTTTTCAATAATTAAACAAAAGTAACAACGAAATCGACTTCGCACAAACATACATTTTTTTGATCTTTGACTTAAAAGTTCATCAATTGGGTGTAAAGACAAGAACATCTTAACGTATTACAAGCTTACTGATAATCTTCTTTTTCTCTCTCATGGATGAACAATACTGATACTTTTATTTCCTAAATACTTACGACAATGTGATAGACCGATAACACAATATAGGGGCAAAGTTTTCATTCCAGATTGGTAGGATTTATCCATTTCCGTGAACTAGATTGGATTGTTCAAGAGATTAGGTATAGTTGGATTTTGGTGGTAGAACTCTTTAAAAAGATACTAGTTACACACACATACACACACACAAGTACATTAGTTATATATATATATATATATATATATATATATATATATATATATATATATATATATATATATATATATATATATATATATATATATATATATATATATATATATATATATATATATATATATATATATATATATATATATATATATATATATATATATATATATATATATTATAGGATATGTAGAGTGACTGACTCTAGTGCTTGAAATCTCTGGTTCAATATCTGATGGGGATCTTAGGAAGAAACATCCTAGTAAAGTTCCCATCCTCGAAAAAGGCAATGGTGTTCGAGGGTCTAAGGATCTTTGGCCTTAGAGTTTAGAGATTTGATTGTGTGTTTTTTGAGATTTAAAGATTTGGAGATCTAAGAGTCTGGGATCTTGGGATTTAGAGATCTTTGGGTTTGGAGTAAAGTTGTTTGAAGATCTGAGGGTCTGGGCCCTTGGAATTTGGAAATCTAAGGGTCTGGGATCTATGGGTTTGGAGATCTAAAGGTTTGGAGATTGGATCTTTGAAAGTCTGAGGACTTAAGGTTTGAAGATCTGAGCGTCTGAGATCTCGGAATTTGAGATATGAAGGTTTAGAGATATGGAGGTCTCTGATCCGGAGTTTTTTTCGAGTCTGGAAAGTTTAAAGATTTGGAGATCTGAGAGTCTGAGGTCTGGAAGGTTTGGAGATTTGGAGATCTGAGAGTCTTGGGTCTGGAATTTCGTGTCTGAAAGTTTTAGATATCTGAGTGTCTGGGATCTTTGGGTTTTTAACTTCAGAAGGAAAAACAAAATACTTAAATAAAATATTTACAATATTACATTCCTTTAAGAGAATAATGTCTTACTAAAACTATTGTCAACTCTGAAATAAAATATATATATATATATATATATATATATATATAAATATATATATATATATATATATATATATATATATATATATATATATATATATATATATATATATATATATATATATATATATATATATATATATATATATATATATATATATATATATAGTAGAGTGACTAACTCTAGTGCTTGAAATCTCTGGTTCAATCCCTGATGGGGATCCTAGGAAGAAACATCCTAGTAAAGTTCCCATCCTCAAAAAGGGCAATGGTGTTCGAGGGTCTAAGGATCTTTGGCCTTAGAGTTTAGAGATTTGATTGTGTTTTTTTTGAGATTTAAAGATGTTATTATTATTATTTTATTTTGCGTTTCTAAAACATTTTAATTTAACAAAGTAAATATTTGTATTATCATTACTATTATTATTAATTATTATTATTATTTTTATTATTATTATTATTATTATTATTGCTACGGTATTATTTATATTATTACATCAGTAGTAGTAGTAGTAGTAGTAGTAGTAGTAGCGAGTGTTAACCTCCTGATACATCACATTAATTACGAATGAGGTCTGGGTCGAAGTGAGAAGTAGAAGCACAAACAGAGGCAGAGGCAGAGTTGGGATCTGGGACAGAGGCAGAATTGGAATCAGAGGCAGAGGCAGAGTCTGAATCAGAAGAAAAGGCAGAAACACAAGCAGAGGCAGAGGCAGAATTGAAATCAGAGACAGAGGCAGAGGCAGAGAAAGAGGCAGAATTGAAATCAGAGACAGAGGCAGAGGCAGAGGCAGAGAAAGAGGTAGAGGCAGAGTAGAAGCTAAGATATGGGGAAAAAATATATCCGGTTCCACAGTGAAGATGTAGCATTTCTTCTTTAAAACTTTAATTTCCCTTTAGTTTACTGTCCCTATCAAAAACACACAAACGCGCACACACACAAACCCACGTATATATATACACACACTCACGTACACACAATTTTGTTGGCAAAGGAAAGAATAAAACATCGAATGGTGGAAAAATGAAAAAAAGCAAACGTCATCAGTTTTTGAAATAAAATTATCAAAATGGTTTGACGAAACTCCATTTTATAAAGGATGGTTGTGTCATTGCTACATTGAACATGTCCTTTTCAACACATTTAACCTTCATTTTAACTCTTTTCTCTTACTCCACTCTCTCATATATATATATATATATATATATATATATATATATATATATATATATATATATATATATATATATATATATATATATATATATATATATATATATATATATATATATATATATATATATATATATATATATATATATATATATATATATATATATATATATATATATATATATATATATTATATATTATATATATATTATATATTATTATTATTATTATTATTATTATTATTATTATTATTATTATTATTATTATTAATGTGATATTTACTTTACATTAAACACCGTGTTTAGAAGCAACTTATTTTATGGCAATATGAAGCCTAGATTATTTGACAAAGCCCCAATTTTTATTACTTTCAGTTTTGTAGAAACTAGACAAACGAGTTCAGTGACCACCTCCTCAACTTTTTCTTGACCTCACTAAGGACTCTACCAATTATTTAACTAAATATCCTTTAACTTAAAAAACTATGTCTGTTAAATTACTTCTTGTGTTATTCTAAGATCTTTACCCCCGTCCTCGACTGCGTTGGCAACTTAAGTGAAGATTTGTTTATTTCCTAACCAAGGCTACTCGGGTCCTTACGACTTACACGTATCAATTCTATATTTTGTAAAATGTGACGTTACTTGCTCGGTTTTTATTTTTTAAGTTTTTGCACTTCACAATATTTTTTTTCTTAATAGTTTTATTTTTTTCTAGATAATTTTTAGGTTTTTGCGCTTCACAATATTTTTAGCTTTAATAAAGTTTTTTTTCCCTAGATAATTTACCTCTTTTTCATTACAATTTGACAGGGCTGGTAAACTATTATTTTATAATATATAAATTGTTACGTATACTACTTAAGGTCCGCTACTGTTTATAAATCTATGTAACAAAACTCCTTCATCAATTCTATCATATTGTGAACATATGAAACTTTAATAATAATAATAATAATAATAATAATAATAATAATAATAATAATAATAATAACAATAATAATAATAATAATTATTTTAAAAAATTACAAAATGATGAGATTAAAAATGACTATTCATGTCGCTATAACAAAAGCTT
>SEYY01021038.1:310000-315717 GCA_009176605.1 Armadillidium nasatum
TCCATATTTCCCTTAACCCCCTACCACTTTCAATCCTTGCACCACTCTGTTCTTTCTATATATATATATATATATATATATATATATATATATATATATATATATATATATATATATATATATATATATATATATATATATATATATATATATATATATATATATATATAGAGAGAGAGAGAGAGAGAGAGAGAGAGAGAGAGAGAGAGAGAGAGAGAGAGAGAGGAAAAGATGTAAGAGCTGTCTGAAATGATGAGATTACTTCAACTGGGCATATGAGGTTTTAAGAAACATCCTGTAAACTTCGTCTGGTTCAATTGCTCGTCACTTTCGATCTTCATTCTCACATCCGTTCTACACAAGAATGTCTTTAGATTTGACCAGCAGGGACTTCTATTCCAAAAAAAAGGTGCACAGTACTACACAGTACCCCTTCACATTACTTTTTATGAAATGGAGTAGAAAAACCCAAACTCGGAGAAGTCAAAAGGGATGACTTCCGAAAAATAGCCTGTCATAGACCCCAATTCATTATCATTATGGGAATTGATCGCCTCCGGTGGTGGGGTTGTTCCCCCATTATTTTTCATTAATTTATGCAAGCATTTGCAGTCTTTATTTTAATTTTTCACTTTGTTGAACATCACCTTTTCCTCATCAAGAACTTGCATTTTATTCTCTGAAACTCTGGTGTTTGAATGTTCTGATAGCAAGACCCTACTCTCATCCCTCCTTTCCGTCTGTTTCCTCAATTTTCAACCAAATGCAGTTATTGTATTTATGTGCTCGGTGATATTGTTTGTTCTCGTGTCTTCCGAGATACTTTATGGTTCAGGATTTCTTACCAGTCTGCTACTAAATTCATTAGTTTTGTATATCTGTCTCCTAACTCAACTATCTTAAATTTTTCGGTTTCTTAAAATCCAAAACAGAATACATTCTTTCTTCTTCTCCTTTATTGAAATTGTCATCCTCTGTAATTTTAAAGTTCAACACCCTAAACGGCTTTCCAATAATTCTTAAGATACGGCTGGTGAACTCGCCTACCATGCAGAGAAAGTCAACTAAACTCTTTTATTTTATATTATTTATATTTTATTTTGTGTGTGGGGGGGCGGGGCGTAGGGGTTGGAAAGGGAAGGAAGGGAGGGGGAAGTCCTTTTGGGTTTAACCTCGAGAAAAAGGTGTAGTTCCCTACCCGTGTAGCTACCTACCTTAATAGTTTTGGAGATGACCCAAACATACTGGACCTTTACTTAACTTGCAATCCCTCCCGTTATTTTATTAAACTCTTTCCTCCTCTGGGTTCCTCCGATCAACTTCTTATCTCTATATCTTCAAGTCTTCCTTAAAACAGACTTCTTCAACTTGTGCCGATACGAATATTTCCTGCAGAAGAATTGTTGCATCACTCTCCTTATACTACTGCATGGTATTATAACAGACACAGTTCTTCCCAACTCTCTAATCACATATCTCCACTGACAGCAACTCGTCAATTTACACAGTTTCATTCTTTCTCCTTCCATTTCTATGACCTCAGACATAAGAGTTACAGTAAGTAATCTGTAACACACTTCCGTCATCGGTTTTCTTCACTTTTTATGATTTAATTTAAAAAAAAAAAAGCCAAAAATCAGTCCGTATCAGCCCTTTATTGATTGAATTTTGACTTGAGCTCACCAACTATATGGGAGATTCCATGTGGTCTTCGGACCGTTCCCACCAAAGGAAATGTAAAAATTATATATATATATATATATATATATATATATATATATATATATATATATATATATATATATATATATATATATATATATATATATATATATATATATATATATATATATATATATATATATATATATATATATATATATATATATATATATATATATATATATATATATATATATATATATATATATATATATTTACATGTATTCTTGGTAAAGTCTGGAACACACTCCTTTATCTGTTTTCCCAACTTCCTTTGACTTGCACACTTTTAAACGCCGTGTATCGGGTCACGTCGGCCATTAGCGACCCCGAATCTGATTGCTTCCCAACTCGGTGGATATTGGTAGGCCTTGGGCCTTTGCCCACCGGAGGAGACATAAAAAAAAAAAAATATATATATATATATATATATATATATATATATATATATATATATATATATATATATATATATATATATATATATATATATATATATATATATATATATATATATATATATATATATATATATATATATATATATATATATATATATATATATATATATATATATAATATATATATATATATATATATATATATATATATATATATATATATATATAACTTTTCTTACAGCTAACATGTTAAAGGTTTTTCTTATACTGTTTAAACTAGCTCTGGTAACAATAATAATAGTATTTAATACAAACATTTAAATTTATTAAAATAAATGCAGGTCCAACAGAGATCCAATTTTTTTTTAATAATGATAATGATAAAAAGGTCGTTTTCCAATACTTAAAAACTTATAAGGACAACGCTTTTACTACTACTACTAATAATAATAACAATAATAATAATAATAATTAAAAACAAAAGAGCAATGCGAGTTCAAAAAATAAACGGAAATTATTCAATTACTTAAAGGCAATGCTACTTTCAATTTAAAAGCAATAAATGCAAATTTAAATCATGAAACAAAGAGATAAAACCCCTTTCGAATAATAAAAAGGAACTTCACACCTAGTATATAGATACCGTGTTTCACATTTTACTTAAATAATGACGTCAGTATTAATGTTATTTTCAATTTAAAAATTATGAAAATACAAATTTAATTTATAAAATAATAATAATGAAAAAGAACCCATAATAGTATAAAAAGAGCTTCACACCATTTTAAATAATAGCGTCATTATAAAAGCTACTTTCAAATTAAAAACTATAAAAGACATAAATATTTACATACGAATATACTCGACAATGTAAATTTTAAATCTATCGGTTACCGTATTAGGAAAAAAATAATCACTGAATGTTAAAGTGGGCTATGAATAGTAAATATTATTTTGCGATTTAACAGTTTTTATCCTGACATACGTAAATACATATAAGTTTAAAGTTAAAAGATCTTCAGACACCTTAACGACTGTATATCTTTTTTAAAAAAGATTATTTTACGCTCAAAGTAATCAGTTTGTAATCAGTTTCAAATATATTGATATTATCGCATCATTTTTTGAAAGGAAAATTTGTTTTCATTTTATGGTCCTAAATTAGAAATGCTTGAGAATATGTACTTTGCATTTACAAAAGAAATTGTTGTTTTGGTTAGTTCTTCGTAAACATATTTTCAGGATAATATATATATATATATATATATATATATATATATATATATATATATATATATATATATATATATATATATATATATATATATATATATATATATATATATATATATATATATATATATATATATATATATATATATATATATATATATATATATATATATATATAATATATTAAAAATTTGAAAAGAATATTCAAAATGTAGTTACAAGAATATTTTTAAATGGTCTGTAATATAAAAATTATGGTATATCTTATTACATCTTTTTTATACTCAAAAAGATACTACGATAAAAACCCGTTAAAAAAAAAAATTTAAAAACCATAAAAAGAAACCGTCAAAAACGTCAATACTCTATAGCCAGATGAAAATGAGCTAACTTCATTCACAACTTTCAATAGAACCAATTTAATAATAATAATAATAATAATAATAATAATAATAATAATAATAATAATAATAATAATAATAATAATAATAATTTAAGTGCCGTAAAAACATCCAAAGAAGTGAAAAGGGGAAATAGTGATGTTGAAATACAAGTGTAGGAGAATATAGAGTAATTGGACTTTACAGATGATGGCCGTAAAATATTCTTTTTTACACGCACACACACACACACACACACATATATATATATATATATATATATATATATATATATATATATATATATATATATATATATATATATATATATATATATATATATATATATATATATATATATATATATATATATATATATATATATATATATCCGCCCCCAGGAAGTTATTAGCCCTATTCATTCGAGGATGAACGAAAGGTTTCACGGGCTGACGGCAAACATCCTCTGGCTGGCCAGGCCTATCGCGGATGCCGATCTTGATTCCACCTACTGCAAGCATTCCGTTGGTGTAATTATTACGCATAAGTGGGCGGGGTTAAGCGCAAGAGAGAACTGCCCAAATTACTCTACTCCGACCAGGTCTCGAACCCTGCACTTTATATATATATATATATATATATATATATATATATATATATATATATATATATATATATATATATATATATATATATATATATATATATATATATATATATATATATATATATATATATATATATATATATATATATATATATATATATATATATATATATATATATATATATATATAATAATAATAATAATAATAATAATAATAATAATAATAATAATAATAATAATAATAATAATAATAATTGAAATCGTAAAGGTGATCAGTGATACGAAAAGTTCAAAACTCGAAATAAATAAACAAAGTAAATAAATGAATAAATATACATAAATATATGAATAAAAAAAAATAAAAAATAAAAATAAATAATACGAAATAGTCGCGTCTCTCATTTCATTTTTTTTTTTCTAATTTCGGCTTAGGTTTCTTCTTTAGTCTGACTACCATCTTGGCCCGCCTAAATAAATGCAGAGAAAGTCAACTAAACTCTTTTATTTTATTTTATTTATATTTTTTTTCTGTGTGGGGGGGGGGCGGGGCGTAGGGGTAGGAAAGGGAGGGAAAGGGAGGGGGAAGTCCTTTTGGGTTTACAGGGGAACGCCCATGCCTCCAATAAGGGCAAGTGTCAGAGGGAAAGACTTTGACTGCTCCTGTCTCAGGGATGCTTCTCTTTACCTGCCTAGATTATATATATATATATATATATATATATATATATATATATATATATATATATATATATATATATATATATATATATATATATATATATATATATATATATATATATATATATATATATATATATATATATATATATATATATATATATATATATATAGAGAGAGAGAGAGAGAGAGAGAGAGAGAGAGAGAGAGAGAGAGACCCTATATGGCGAATAAAAATAAAATAATAAATAATAATAATAATAATAATAATAATAATAATAATAATAATAATAATAATAATAATAATGATTATAATAATAATAAAAGCTAGACATAAAAGAATTTAAAGTACCCATGAATGTTTTATGCACAAATTTAAAGCACTAGTTCAGGTTAGGTGTGTATTTTATAATTCCACGCATCAAAAGGTAATAGACAAAATACATCGAAAATAATACAGCAAAACGAGCGTATAGAAATTTGTTTCGCGACAATCGTGACAACGCCAAGTTTTCGCAGACTTAGAAACCACTGATGTATGGAAATAGAGCTCCGAAAATGTTTATTCAGAGATCTCTTATCTCTTCCATTTGGGTCAGGTATAGGATTTGAAGTGAGGTGAGCCTACGTTTTAAAGACATAAAACAGGGTGGCTCCCAAAAATTTGGATTTTTATTAGTGGATATAAAGCCATAG
>SEYY01021039.1:0-42500 GCA_009176605.1 Armadillidium nasatum
TATATATATATAGGGGGAGGACGTAGCGCCGTCCGAAGAGATGCAAGTATCCCCCCATTGGGTATAACCCGTGGAGTAATATTATGGGTTAGACCATTCCGTTTCACTTCATTATTTTCTTTCCGCGTTCGACCTTCTCAAAGGGTCTCTAGTGTACCTTCGCCTCATACTAGAGTGTCTATGCTCCCACTACCTCTCCACCCCATTTCTTCACATGTTCCCACATATTTACAAGCGCTTACTCTTACATTACCTTTATAAAACAAAACAAAAAAATGGCAAAAATTAGAGCTGCCACAGAGATGCTTCGAGGGGCGGCATCCAAAGAATGCCCCTCAACCTCTACCCCTCACCCCATCATCACTTGGGAGTTGGCGGCCTCCGATATTAGGATGGTACGCCTGACCCGGAGTCCGGCATTCTTGATGCACGGTCTTCTTTTTTCATTAATTTCTGCAACATTCGCGTCTTTAACTAATTTCCCTTTTGTCGAACACCAACTCTTCTCTATACCTCATCTTTTTCTAACCGAAACTCAAGTGCTTGAGTTGATGACAGCAAACATTATTCTAATTAACCAAACCTACTGTCTCTAATCCACAATTTTCAGACAAAAGGCCGGTGTTGCGCGATATGTGCGCAGATGTTATTTGCCTCGTGGCTCTAATTTGGAGTCTCCTAATTCTCTACTTTATGGCTAAGTCTCTACAATTCTACTACTAAATCATTTGTTCTGTTTATTTATCTCCAATTCTACTAACATCCCAAAATTCTCGACTATTTAAAACAAAATAGAGCACATTTGTCTTCTCCTTTCTCTGAAATCATCGTTTTAGGTGATTTCAGTGTTCAATATCGCCAATGGCTTTCTCTAGTCTCATGATCCAGCCGGTGAACTGCCTTCTTTTCTAGCCAGAACAACCTTGAGCAGTGGTGCAACTCCCTACCCATATCCCTGACAGTCTTGGTGATGAACCCAACATACTTGATCTTTTCCTTACTTCTTATCCTTCTCCTTATACTGTTAAACTCTTTCCTAATCTGGGTTCATCCGATCCCTTCTTTTATCTTGTTCTGTCTCTTCAAGTCTTCCGCAAGAACGGAACCCGCTTTCGGCGAGACGTTTGTGGCACTTCGGGGGTGCTAACTGGTCTGACTTCCGGTTGTACTTCTCTGATTTCCCATGGAATGATTATTGCTTTTGTGGGAGGGGTCCCTCGGGTTGTGTGAGAACAAACGAGGTGATTCTCTCTGCATGGAGGCTACATTCCATATTCTTCCTTCTAAAAACAAACCTTGGTTTAACTCTACTTGTTCTCGCGCTATCCGCCGTAGGGATGCTGTCTTCAGAGATTACTGTCGTCTTCAAACTCCTGAAACTCATACAATTTATATTTCATCCCGGAATCGGGCAAAATCTATTCTTCGAGATACTAAAAACTCTTTTCTCCGCCGCAAATGCAATAATCTTTCTGGCTCTTCTTCCTCTCGACTTTCTGTCATTTTGCAAAAAAAAAAAAAAAATGCTAACTCTAATTTTGCTTCTTCCTCTTTCCCTCCTTTAGTCTCTTCTGATGGCACAACTGCCATTTTACCTTCTACTAAAGCTGAACTCTTCGATTATACTTTTGCCTCTAACCCTACCTTAAACGATTCCGGAGCTGTTCCTCCTCCTTCAACCCCCTCCAACTCATTTATGCCTAACATTGTAATTTCTTCTAAATGTGTCATTTCTACTCTCTCTGAGCTTAACACTAAGAAGGCGTATGGGCCTGATGGTATTACTCCTGTGGTTCTCAAAACTTGTGCTTCCGAGCTTGCACCCTGCCTTGGTAAACTATTTCGTCTTTGTCTTTCTATTTCTACCTTCAATTCTTGCTGGAAACGCGCGCTCATTCAACCTGTGCCGAAGAAGGGGGACCCTCTCAGCCCTCTAACTATCGCCCTATTTCTTTAACCTCCGTTCTTTCCAAAGTTTTCGAATCTATCCTTAACAGGAAGATTTGGAAACATCTCAATTCTTCCAATCTTATCTCTGATCACCAGTATGGCTTTCGTAAAGAACGTTCTACTGGTTATCTTCTTTCCCTACTTTCTGACTCTTTGTCCTCCGTTCTTCGGGGTTTCGGTGAATCTTTCGCTGTGGAGCTAGACATATCGGAAGCTTTCGATAGATTCTGGCACAAAGCTTTGATTTCCAAACTTCCCTCTTTCGGAATCTATCCTTCTCTCTGTGACCTTCTCTCTAATTTCCTTTCCGGTCGTTCTATAGCAGCAGTTGTAGACGGCCACTGTTCTTCCTATAAATCTGTAAGTAGTGATGTTCCTCTTTGATCTGTCCTTTCTCCAACTCTTTTTCTAATTTTCATCAATGACCTTAAAGGAAATCAGAGAGAAGGATAGATTCCAAGGGAGGGAAGTTTACAAATCATAACTTTGTGCGAGACTCTATCGAAGGCTTTCGATATTTTCAGTGAGGCAGCGAAAGATTCAGCGAAATACCGAAAGTGGAGGAACAAGAGTCAAAGAGAGAGAAAAGAAGAACACTGATAGAGCGTTTTTCATGAAATCTATAGTAGCGGTCAAAGAAAACATGGAATTACAAACCACCATGTTTTCTCTTAGTCACTTAGAAACTCAAGAATGATCAGAGCATAACTATTCTAAGTTTCTTTTATTTGTTGTAGAGTGGAATGTTTTTTAGAATGAAAGGAATAATGAAGGATATGATGGTTGGGTAGTCGTCATGCGGTTGGATAAGAGGAGGATCCAATTTGAAAAAAAAAAATATTATTTGACCAATTATCCTGAAATCTGCAGTGTATATGCATTTTTTCACGCTGAAAATAGTTAAACTTATCTTCTAAACATTAAAAGAAAAGATTAGAAGAACTGTTTCCAAATCTTCCTGTTAGGGATTGATTAGAAAAGAAATGTAACAGTAGAAGGGTCTCCCTTCTTCGGCACAGGCTGAATGATCGTCGTTTCCAGAATATATATATATATATATATATATATATATATATATATATATATATATATATATATATATATATATATATATATATATATATATATATATATATATAATCATATCATTATACTTTTATATAACTAATGACTGAAAAATGCATATACTTTGACAAAATTTTTTCAGTCCAGCATCTTACTTTGCCATTTCGCGTATCCGGTTTCCAAAAGGGCCTTCCGCCATTATAACAATTTTTTTTTATTTCTTATATATATTATATATATATATATATATATATATATATATATATATATATATATATATATATATATATATATATATATATATATATATATATATATATATATACGGTATATATATGGTGGAGGATGTAGTGCCGTCCGAAGTGATGCAAGTACCCTCACTGGGAATACTCCAAAGGGTAATAGGGTGTTCTAGAGTACACAGTTCTTTTTAGCTATGCTACTCTTTGATTTGATCCTTTTCGTGTTTCACCTTCTCAAAGGTAATATAGTGCACCCTTGACCACAGTTGGAGTGTCCATGCTCCCAAAATCTTTCTCCTTCTTTACATATACCTCGTCAAATTTTCAAATTACTTTTTTTAAAAAAAATAAATAAAAATGGCGAAATATATAGCTGCCTCGGTGATGTTTGGAGGGGCGGCATCCAAAAAATACCCCTCATCTACCCCTCATTCCATCATTACTTGGGAGTTAGCACCCTCCAGTGAAGGGGATAGTACAGTCAAGACTTTGTTGCCGACTTGCCCTGGTGTCCGGTTTTCTTTTATCCTTAATTTCAACAACATTCGCTGTCTTTTATCTAATTTTCGCCACCTCTCTTATTCTAAACCTCATCTCTTGATCTTGAATGAATCTCAAATGTTTGAGTGCTCGGACAGCAAACCCTAGTCTGTTTCCTCCTACTGTTCTCCTTCCTCAATTTTCAGCCAAAGTTGGATGTTGCACATAAATGAGCAACTAAGTCTGTTCTCTTGTATCTAATTTTGAGTCTTCTGAATTTTCTACTTTATAGCTTAACCTGTAAAAAATGTCCATAGGTTTCGTTGTAAAGGTAAATAGGACCTTATGCCCACCAATGAAAACTACGTAGATCGCATAGGTTTTTAGGCACATACGCGAAA
The DNA here is from genome assembly GCA_009176605.1 of Armadillidium nasatum. NCBI lineage: Eukaryota > Metazoa > Arthropoda > Malacostraca > Isopoda > Armadillidiidae > Armadillidium > Armadillidium nasatum. Next base: position 4,139 of record SEYY01021039.1, read on the forward strand.
ATTGTATTGGTATGGGTCTTAATGCAAATATCCTATGGGTATAAATTATAAAAAATTTTGACATAGGGGTGCACAAGGGTTGCATCTATCGAAATAATAAAGTTTATATATATATATATATATATATATATATATATATATATATATATATATATATATATATATATATATATATATATATATATATATATATATATATATATATATATATATATAGTCTTACAATTATTGTAACATGAATATGCACGATTATTGAATATGAATATATTAACGGTCCCCTGAAATCTTGTTCACGATGGAGAATCTTATAATAAAATCAGTAACGCTTTCCTTTGTTTTGAGGTCTGAAAATCGATCGGTTTTCTTCCCTGTGAACCTCACAAAACCTTCAATTAATTCTGACGTCTTATTAAGAGGAGAAATTAATTTAAAGCTTCTGAAATGATATATGCTTCGTAATGACTCTTCCATTTTCAATTGATATCTGATAAGGAAGTTCTTTTTAGTACCAACATTTTAATCGTCTCTCACTGTTTCTCTATCTATGTCTCTCTCTATTTATTATTGTTATTATTATTATATATATATATATATATATATATATATATATATATATATATATATATATATATATATATATATATATATATATATATATATATATATATATATATATATATATATATATATATATATATATATATATATATATATATATATATATATATATATATATATATATATATATATATATATATATATATATATATATATATATATATATATATTGCGTCATCTTTGGTAAGATATGACAGAGGCTTAATTAAAAAGTCCAACATAATCTGATTTATTGTATTTAAAAGTGTGCAAGTGAATAGAAGATGAGGAAATAGAATAATAAAGTTTACTCCATATTTTAGAAACAGAGAACATGTGTGAATCATCATAGTGGCATAGCTGTTAAATCTGAGGTTAGAGAGTTGAACAGCGAAGGAATTCTTGTGGAGAAAGACGAGTCGTAAGGGCTTTCAAGTACAAGGAGAGCGATGCAACAGTTAGGAATAAGAGACTGGAGTGGGTCAGTGAGAGTTAAAAAGTTGATAAAGCGAAAAACCCTATACTCCATTCTTTTAAAAATAGCTTTGTGAATGGAGCCACCAGAGATACGTGATGGATATTTCATGCATGGAAGAAAGACCACCCTATACAGAGCAATAACCCAGGGGGATCAGAAAAAGTTCCGAAGTTTCCTCTGAACACTAGCCTTTTTAGAATCTTATTTAATGAAAGAAACACTGCGTTAATCCTTCTAAGAATTTTAAGAATATAGAAGGTTTAGGTTATGAGTTTTTCAAGATGGTGTAGTAGTTTTGTAGGAGATTATGATGAGAAGGAAGAAGGCACTGAGCTTATGAGCATAACTATTCTAAGGCTATCCTCGTATCATCTTTATTTGCTGTAGAGTGGAATGTTTTTTATAATGAAGGAAATGAAAGTTGTGTAGTCGTCATGTGGTTGGATAAGGGGAAGATCCAATTTGAAAAGCAAAATTTATTATTTGACCAATTACCCTGAAATTTGAAGTGTATTTGCATTTTTCACGCTAAAAGCAATTAATTTCGGACGTTTTTCTGAGTCTATAACATTTTGAAAGTTATTTGGACCTAAACTTTAAAAATAAGTGAATAGCAGGTCCAAACCACTGGTAGAAACGACCAGAAAATTTAACTTAATATTCTTAGCCCCAATTGCAAGAAACGCTAGCAACAGATTTTTGAAATCTGCTTTAGAAAAAAGGATCAAAGCACTTGAATTTAAAAAAAAAAAAAAAAAAAAAAAAAATGGAAAATTTTCTGCTCCTGACAAAAAAAAAATTATTTAAAAAGAAACTACGCCTATGGATTTCTTTATTTTTTTGTATTATATATATATATATATATATATATATATATATATATATATATATATATATATATATATATATATATATATATATATATATATATATATATATATATATATATGTTTTTCAAGGGATTTGCATAAAGCATTAAAGATAAGTGGAAAAGAAAATCTTCATCCAATAAAAATTCATTTTTTTTTTTATTTGAATTTAAACTCAAACACTTATTTCTTTATTTTTAAAAGATTTACTTTTTAAATCTAATTTTTTTTAGCATTAAAAGAAAGTAAATAAAAATTTAATAATTTAATCAAATAATTCTTTCTTTGTATTTATTAATTAAAAATAATAAAAATGGTTTGTATTAATACGAAGTTAATATTCGTGAAGATAAAAACTTGATTAAAGGCTCGATCTTCTTTTATTTCAGTAATAAAAGTAATAGCAGTAATAAAAATAATAATAATATTATTATTATTATTATTATTAGTATTATTATTATTATTATTGCCATCATTATTATTATTATTATTATTATTATTATTATTATTATTATTTTTATTTTTTTATTTTTTTTTTTTTTTTTTTTTATTATTTTTTTATTATTATTATTATTATTATTATATATTATTATTATTATTATTATTATTATTATTATTATTATTATTATTATTATTATTATTATTATTATTATTATTATAATTATAATAATAATAATAATAATAATAATAATAATAATAATAATAATAATAATAATAATAATAATAATAACAATTTTAATAATATTACTATAAAGTTTATTTGACCCTTATTTCTATGTATGGTTGAAAGGCTTGAGCTCGAAGTAAATCGTAAAGCAGTTCATAAATTCAAGAGTGAGAGGAAGAGTGAAGGGGTCGGGGGTGGTTGAGGCACCTAAGAAGGGGGAAAGGGGGATTAGGAGAGCGATTCCGGAAAGAAAGAAGTTAAAAATATAAAATATTACGTTATAAATTTTGGGGCAAAGGAAATTTCTTTGTTTTCCATTCAGAAATTTTGCCCGAGTTGAAAGGGAAACAAATTTCCATTCGAGACTCCAGTCCGGACAGTGTCGAACAACTCAACTATCATATTATTAATGACCCATATATATATATATATATATATATATATATATATATATATATATATATATATATATATATATATATATATATATATATATATATATATATATATATATATATATATATATATATATATATATATATATATATATATATATATATATATATATATATATATATATATATATATATATATATATATATATATATATATATATATATATATATATATATATATATATATATATATATATATATATATATATATATATATATATATATATATATATATATATATATATATATATATATATATATATATATATATATATATATATATATATATATATATATATATATATATATATATATATATATATATATATATATATATATATATATATATATATATATATATATATATATATATATATATATATATATATATATATATATATATATATATATATATATATATATATATATATATATATATATATATATATATATATATATATATATAGAGAGAGAGAGAGAGAGAGAGAGAGAGAGAGAGAGAGAAAAGAGAGAGAGAGAGAGAGAGAGAGAGAGAGAGAGAGAGAGGAGAGAGAGAGAGAGAGAGAGAGAGAGAGAAGGTTTTTGTTTACTTCACAGAAACAAAATGAGTCATATTTAAATGATTTTGACCTGCTGCTTTGTTTTATGACCTTAAATATGATGACTTAACTCTGATCCCCGATACAAACTATTGTTTAAAAACAATGCATATATATATATATATATATATATATATATATATATATATATATATATATATATATATATATATATATATATATATATATATATATATATATATATATATATATATATATATATATATATATATATATATATATATATATATATATATATATATATATATATATGTATGTGTGTGTGTGTGTGTGTGTGTGTGTGTGTGTGTGTGTGTGTGCATGTGTGTGTGTATTCCTCCGGACATATTGAAGCTTTTGTAGATATTTCTTTTTAAATATCATAAATATTTAAAAGAATTTATGTGAGGAAAAAGGATACTGAAAAAAGGAACGACACAAAACGAACATTTTGACATAAATCACTAAAATCCTTTAGTAGGTTTTGAGAAAATGTCGAATATCATTCTCAACACACACACATACACGCACATGCACACGCACACGCACACGCACGCACATACGTACACAAAAGTGAAGGGATTTATCTGTACAGTGTATTTTTCAATCCTGTAAGCAGGAGTTTGTTATTAAAATATTTTTAGCACTCTCTAATTAGTAAAAGTCAATTGTTTTAGTTCCGTTTTTAAAACATTTTCACTGTAGAAAAGTTAAATAATAAATCATTAAACACACACACACTCATATATACATACATACATACATACATGCATACAAAAAATCAAATGTGTGCGATGTTTTTTACTGAATCCTGTTTAAGTGGATCAAATTACATTCTAAAAATAAAAGGGAAAAAAAAAATTATATTTTATATTTATACAAATTTCCGGTACAAGTGCGTAGACTTTTCAGGATCTGTCTTTTATTTCAATCATTTATTATATTTTATATTTTACGTAAATAACATTTTAATAGGCAAAATGATTTACTAAAAGATTGATATTTTTCTGACGGTTCTATGCAGTTTGATTTATTAAGTAAAAAATTTTAAATAAATTGATAGTTTTGCTTTATTACTTTCCTACCCATTTCAAAGGGTAAACTAATATTACAATGCAATCATTCCCTTCATTTCGTTTTGTTCCATATGTATTTCGATCGCTAGTTTTGATTCAGGTCTCCATTAAAACAGTTTATGAAACTACAAACTTTTTTTTTTTTTATCGGACTCCCTTTTAAAAAAAAAAATTATATAAAATATGACTATGTAAACTTAAATAGAGAGCTGTTATCCTTATCTTCGTTGTTCCGTTGCAGTCTACAATTTTGATACCTCTGCGATATTAAATTTATATTTGAAAAACGTTTACCCTTATTTTAAGTTCACTTGTCACGAATATATTTTTTTGTGTCACAATTAAAGAAATATCATTTCCATTTGTCAGCTTCCGAAGCCAAAAATTTATGCATTTTAACTTTGAGTTCAATTAAATCTCTCATTTGGGAAAAACAAGAATAATTTTTCTATCTGATCTTCATCCTTACAAGATAAGGACGGGAACCCATTAATATTTAGCATTAAAATATTCAGAACAAAAATTTTTATATTGTTCACAAGTGTGACTGCAAAGAGCTGCCGAAAGATATGGAAAAATTAGGAGGTGTTTTAGAGAGAGACAGAGAGATGTGAATAAATTTAGTGTTTTTTAAGAGTTGAATTCTGTAAGGTTGCAGTGACGCAACCATGAAATCCTATCTAGATTGGCAAGAATGGAAACAGAAAATTGAAGGTGAGAAGCATCTCTTGAAATAAAAGTGGGGACAGATTTTAAAAAATAGAAAAATGAAGAGTTGGGTCAACGTCATAAGAGTGAATAGAGTTAGAAGTGCAATCTAGGAGATAGTTGATAAAAAATAGGAATAGTAAAGGATAGACTAGAAAGAACACCACAATTAATTGGGAAAGAAGAAGTCGCCCCATTAGCAATGCTGATATGGAGCAATTTGAGAGGAAACTAGACATTGAGTGAGCAAAGAGGAGTAAACCAGAAAGAAGGGAGCTTGGAAAGCAGCGACGCAAGCCCTACAATATCAGAAGCCTTCCATATATTAAGAGTCACTACACAAGACTTACCATAGTCCCTAAGGACAAAAAAAAACAAAGATCAGTAAGAAAGGAAAGTATCCCACTAGTGGACATCAAGGATCGAAAACCCTACTGATAATATGGAAGAAAGGAATGAAAACCCAAACGATCCAAAATATAAAATTATATATATATATATATATATATATATATATATATATATATATATATATATATATATATATATATATATATATATATATATATATATATATATATATATATATATATATATATATGCTTTTTTACAGATGGCTCTAACTGCATTTAGGAAAGCAAAACTTCTTCATGTCAAAACAATTTTTTTTTAAATAAATATATATTTTTTAACATAATTTATATATATATATATATATATATATAATATATATATATATATATATATATATATATATATATATATATATATATATATATATATATATATATATATACTTTTACTTTTTTTACTTTTTTTTACCCTTTGGACCTTCCTCACTGGAAGGGCCACACTGCCTTTAGGAAATCCGCAACGGCCGCCGGCCGTACCCAAAGGTCTCTCAGAGAGAGATGTGATGGAGGGTTCTGTGTTGTGTAAGGGAGGGCATCTCAGAATGAGGTGTTCTGTTGTGTCTGGTTCTTGCATACATCTTTGACATATTGGGGATAGTGTGTTTTGTATATTGAATCTATGTTTGCATGCTTGTAGGTTAGGGTGGTGGCCTGACCTTAATCTGGATAGGGTAATTTGGGTTTTGCGTGGTAATGTGTTTTGTGTATTTGCTATGTCGGGGGATTGTTCGTTGAGAATATGATTTAGTTGGCGGGTGTTGAGATAATTTAGTGTTATGATGGTGTGTATGTGTTTGATTAGTGGTGTGTTGTTTGCAGTAGGTGGAATGGTTCTGAATATGTTACTGTAGTATTGGGCAGGGGATGATGGAGGTAATTTTAGACGGTGTCTTGTGTGGTCTTGTAGGGTATAGTGACAAGGATGTGATATGTCTAGGGTGTTTGTATAGAATTGAGTTCCTATCATGTCCAGGTGAACACGGATCGGGAGTATTTTTGTTTCTTCGTGTAAATGCTGAATTGGAGTGGTTCTAGTACAACCTGTGATGATTCGAAGAGCTGAATTTTGGTTTTTTTGTAAAATGGAATTTCTTGAATCCGTGTTGAAATTGTGGGGTTTGCATGAGTGGTTGGAATTTTGAATAAATGAGTTTTTCTAAGAGTTTGCATAGTGTTGATAGGAGGGAGATCAGGCGGTATGAAGATGGGAGGTTTGGGTCTTTCCTGGGTTTTAGTTTGGGGGTAATTATTGCCTTCTTCCATATTGCGGGGATGAAGTTGTATGTGTAAGATTTGTTGTATATTTGGGTTAGGTATGTTGTAGCTATGGGTCCTAGGTGTTTTAGATGTAAATTTGAGATGTTATCTGGGCCTGTAGCTGGGGAGTTTTTGAGTGTTTTGATTCCCTGGGTAGTGTCCTGGTAAGAGAAGGGGGGGGGGTTTGGATTGTGTTCTAAGTGTGTGTGTTTGAGCTGTCGGATTATTTTCCTATTGTTGTTGTGCGTGGTTTATAGGAGATGTTTGAGTAGAGCTGAGCGAGGATATTGCAGTGTTGTTTGGGTGAAGGAAGAGTGTTGTTGTTTTCTTTTAAGGCTTCGTTTAGTGTTGGAGGATTGTTTTGGGAGTTGTGTAGTCGTTTGATTACCTGCCATGTTCTTTTATCGTTGGAGTTTGTTAGGTTGTTTTGTGGGTATTCTTTTAATTTGTTTGTTTTGTGATTTGATATATATATATATATATATATATATATATATATATATATATATATATATATATATATATATATATATATATATATATATATATATATATATATATATATATATATGAATCCATAGAAGGGTGCTAACTATATGGCATTTTGCTGTGTTGCATGAACAACCAGCCAAAGTCAAGCAACACCAACAAGGGCACAACAGCGTTGAAGCGAAACAAGCCAGGATTCGAACCCATTGACAACAGTTTCGCCGTTAAACGATTAGTCTCTACCACTGAGCTATGCCGCTTCTCCAAGACGATGGCAACAGTTTCAAGATCTTCTGTTTGGAATCACTGTAGCAGCCCGGTACATATTAGTATCTATAGAAGGGTCATTGGAACCACTACTGGGGCCACAAAGCATTTTGCTGGGATGCTCCTGGGTTACAGGAGCAACCAACCAAAGTCAAGCAACGCTATGGGTACAACAACTGTTGCGACGAAATTAGAAGCAAATAGACAGAAAATTTCCTGCACGCCAGGATTCAAACACATTGACAACAACGTCGCCGTTAGACAATGAACAGAAAGCTCTACCACTGAGCTACGTCACCTCTTGCCAAGAGAATAGATAAAAAATATGATAGAAAAATATGAAGTAGGGGCTCCAAGCACCCTTCTATGAATCATTATGTGTACCGAGTTGCTACAGTGATTCGAAGGGGAAGAACTTGAAATTTGTTCTATTATGCCCTAATTTTAGAGAGCTTGCTTAACTTAGTGTTAGAGCTTTCTATTCATTGTCTGACGGCGAAGCTGTTGTCAATGGGATCGAATTCTGGCGTGCTGGATAATTTTACTCTGTCATATATATATATATATATATATATATATATATATATATATATATATATATATATATATATATATATATATATATATATATATATATATATATATATATATATATATATATATATATATATATATATATATATATATATATAAACAGAGAGGAAAAAAATTATGTAAGAGTAATGAATGATAGAGTAATAAAATGTGTTCCAGATTTCATTAGTAGAGTGTGTGAAGAAGTAGTAATGAGCATGGAGCTTAAGTCACGGGCCAGAGAGCTGGGCTCAGAGAACTTGACATAGTGTTGAAAGGAAAATCAAATGAACTCTCCTGAAAAAATATGGGACTAAAGTATTCAGAACACTAGTTGTAATAATATAACTATGGTGGAGGGCATCAGTGAGAGCAAGACTGATGACAAAAGTAAAAATCACTGTAGTCTAGACTTCGCCCTTTCAAGTAAATCTTTGAAAGTGGAACCACCACAAATATTTGATGCATATTCCATGAAAGAATGGCAACTCTTAAATGTGAAGTTTAAATAATCGGGAGTATTAATGGGTTCTGAATATGCTCAAAATTCTCAGTCTTTCAGGAGATCGTCTAATAAGCTAAATATTGTAATCTTAGTAATCAAATCTCTAGAAAAACAAACACTAAGTATTATTAAGGATAGTGGAAGATTTGAGCTGTGTTCTCGAAGGGGGTATTATTGCTGAGAAGGGGTTACGTCTTGTGGATAATCAAATGATTTGAATTTTTGAATGTGATTCAATGAAACGACAATATTTTATCTGACTCAGTAAGCAACACGAGAAAACAGGTTGCATACTTCAAAGGAATAATACCACGCAACAGTTTCTGTCGCATAGTCCTAGTTTCCAATTGAAAGAAGTAATGTGATATAGCAGAGGTTAAAAAAGGCTCATTGATTAGTTGAGCATAAATTTGTTAATTAATTGATTATAATCACTGTCCATCAAAATTTGTTTTTGTGCTTGCTAAATGGAAGTGATAGGGTCCTTCTTATCGAACTTTTCATGCTGATGTCGAAGCTGATTTTTCATCGCTTATCTTATTTGAGAGACAACATGAGTTAAAAATCAGTATAAGAAAATTGAAACTACTACTGCATAAGAACATCACCACTGAAACTTAATTCGTCTACGTAAAATAGATTTTCGGTTGCTTTTGAGTGACCAGCAACAGTCAGCCAACATATTTGGATTCCATTTTCCTTGGTAGCATCTTTCAATTTCTGCCATATCTTGATGGAAAATCTCCCTATGTTCATCAAACACATCGCCGGGAGAGGTAGGGAGAAAGTCAAGAAAAAAGTCCAAAAAGTGTACTTTTAGAGATGTTGCATCCCATGTCTTTGTAGTTTTGAAGAAGTTCGCTGATATGTTTCCTGTATTCTCAGACTTGTAGTTTTCATGAAAGTTTGTGAACCCTTTTTTGATAGATGACCATGCAACCATTTCGTGCATATTTAACTCGTATCTTTAATGGCTCCTTGATCTGAGAACCTACAAATATACCCTTCTTTATTTTAGCTTCACTGATTTTTGTAAATTTGCCCTTGAGAAATAGAAAAACGGAAGAAGCACTGCTTTTAAGATTGTCTTTGAGGAATCCATGAATAGACGCCGTTCCTCAGGCTTCTGCTGCAGATCCCTAATTTTAATTGGTCTTCGATATCATTGCAGAAAACCAGTTCAATCACTCTTGTTTAGAAAACAGATACCCAAATTCTTTTTGACGGTCAAGGAAAACACAGACTTTGGTATCATTCTGGAGCAGGTTCCAGACTTTCATTACTGAAGATAGTAATTCTGTTTTAGATTTAGATATTGTGGATCAAGATCACGGACCAAATCATTTAGATCTGACTGTGACAATAAATGAGGCTCAGAAGAAGCAGTAGCGCTTTCTAAAAATACTGGATCACTTAACTGAACGTGACATAACTCCTTTCCCATATCAGCAACACTGTCATCTCCATGAATATAGGAATATGGTGTAGTAGAAAAGGAAACTCTGGGCCATGAGACACCGGCCTAGTTGCTAATGACATTGATGGATATACAACTGTATTCCTAAACTTTGATAATAATCCAATAATAGTCAAGGAAAAACTGAAATCGATTAAATTATCCTTGGATTTCCTCTATTGCATAGAAATTGCAAATGGCATATGACGAATTGCATTCATCTATCCAGTCGGTAGAGCTACACATGAGGCACAACAGATATTAGGGTGTCTACTGTTGATTCTGGTCCAATTAGTAGTTGAAATACAACTCATTAGCTTTTTTTTTTAACTAAAGCAGTAGTCTTTTGTCTCTGTGTTTTTTGAAGGTTAATTTATGACTATTTATATAGCATAAAATACTTGGGTTATTTGCACATTTGCCAAGCGCTTTTCACCTTATAAAACACAAAATTATGATGTTTCATGGGTGACTTCCCTTGCGCTGGACAGGAAAGCTCGCAATTCATTCATACACACTAACTCGTGTCACGAATATTAACTGGTTGATAGCACTGGTGACTGTAATTAAAAGCTTAAAGCCATACGTCTGAGGGTTCGCTGTGTTTCTGGAAGATTCGATATTAACATATCGAATTAAAGAACTTTCTTGTCGCATCTACAAGCATATATATGAAAGAAATTCCGTATTCATGTAAATCTGTGTGTGATTGGAAAAAATCTTATTTCATTTTTGCAATCAGCACACTATAGTATATAAGAATCAGCAAAAATTCTACATTCAATAAAATCACTGTTGACAAGTGAAATATCAGTTTAAACTGAGAGTAGAGCATCATTAGAAGTGATATTGTTGATAATACAAAAATCTCATTGCTTTCTTTAACTCTTTCAGAACTTCATTGTTTTGAAATACCTATATATATATATATATATATATATATATATATATATATATATATATATATATATATATATATATATATATATATATATATATATATATATATATATATATATATATATATATATATATATATATATATATATATATATATATATATATATATATATATATATATATATATATATATATATATATATATATATATATATATATATATATATATATATATATATATATATATATATATATATATATATATATATATATATATATATATATATATATATATATATATATATATATATATATATATATATATATATATGCAACGCTGCAATTGCAAGATTGCTTGGTTTATCAAGGAGGATTGTTACTAAGAGCTTTGTTCTTCTTTATTCTTTATTTCCTTAAATCTAGTTACAAAACAACAAAAATGGAATGATCTTTCGATTATCTAAATTATTACAAAGCAACAGTAACCCTCCATTCCCTTCTTCGAATCCTATGTTAGTTCTATGGTTTCTTATATTCACTATTAATATTAAAATGGTAATTAAATTGATGTTCTTAGCGTTCACCTTGCCACCACAGGCAAGAGACCTGTGGTGACTCTGTCAGATGATGAACTGAGGCTTTCTCTCCCTGCAATTCCCTCCTTGAGCGCCAAATTCCACTCAAAGAGAGAGCCCTCTTCTCATTGGCTGATTCAAATGGCACCATCACTTCAACTTTACTAATATTTGTTATCTTATTTCAAGAACCTTATTAAATTAACTACTGAATAGCAAACATTAAGGGTTATAACAAAACGTCAGTTTCTACAACGAGCCATTATTATAAAACCAATTATTAGACAAAAAGGAGAGAATGCCGAAGATATTACAGATGCTGTATTGAACGCAAGGGGGAGGGGAAAAGGAGTTACAATACCGTTACAAGATGTTCAACTCCCCCACAAATTTTTCAACATTTTAAGGTAATTGAAAAATTTGTCCCATGATCTCTTGCAATTATTAATTTGGAATTCATTAGAATAAAACAAACGCTTATTTGATCTTGAAATTGTGAACGAATTTTTTTTTCTTAAGTGTTTGCCTTTTTATTAATAGGAGAGTGTGCAATAAAAAAAACATGTAACTCGGCTTCCAGTAATTTATGGCTCAGATATAGTTCCAGCATTACCTTTATTCCTCGTAGAAAGTTTACTCTTCAGGAAACTAAGTGATAAGAACACTTCATCGCAAATCTCGGGGGTATTTGCTGTCGTTAACCCTTTCTATAGAATTCATATCTACATTCGAACTAAGAATATTTCCAAAACCAAATCCTTGCCTTCATTCTGGTCGCGTGTGTTTTCCTTTTTTTTTTTTTTTTTTTTCTTCTTTGGTTCCATACGTAGTTCTAGGTGGAGACTTAAAAAAATCTCATCTCGTCTTAATTAATAAATTTTTAAAATTTATTGGTTATCTTCATCTTCATTTATTACTCTAGAGTCCTTTTCTTGCTTTCAGTTTTGTTAAATTTCTTTTTCCGTATAGTGGTTTTCCTATTTCGGACTTTCTATACTTTTAATTTGAAAGAAATTAACCTTGGCCTTAGCAAGATTTCTATCTAAAGTTTCAAAATCCAATGCGAGTTTTAAAGTTTCTCATTTTTAGGAGCATATTTCAAATGTTTGGCATGAATCAGCTGTTCTCGATAATTCGTCACACAGATGGTTTTCTTTTTCTTCTTCTTTTTTTTTATGATGAAGCTTTGTTGTTTTGTTTCTCTCTCTCTCTCCTTTTTCGGCAACTTTTGCTTATATTTTTTTTTTTTCATCCAAATTCATAACGCGTTAGGGATCTTTCGACAACCGCCAATTAATAATCACAACTAATACTGCATTGCATTATCATTATTACCATTATTATTATCATTATTATCATCACTATTATCATTATTACTATCTATTATTATTATTATCACTATCATTACTATTATTATTATTATAATTATAGTTATCATTATTATTATTTTATCATTATTAATATTATTATTACTATTTATTCTTATTATTAATATTTTCACTTCCATTTTATTTCTAATTTTCTTAACACTATTTTTACTATCATAATTTATTTTTATTATTAATATACACAAAAAAAAAAAAACACACACACACACACGTTCCTTTACTTTTAATGTTCCTTCTATTTGTTCTTATATCTCCAGGTTCTTCGCTCTATGGCGTGTACGCCTGTTATTGTGTGCATCCGTGTAACTTTTTCCTCGGGCATTCCCTCACCCTTCCTTAACTTAAAATGGGGGGGATTTTAATCTTGGGTATTTCTTCTTTCTCCCCACTTCTTTCCTGGCTTGGGGAATTCAGCCTTGCAGCCGTCTCTTGATGTAAACAGTTTCTCTCTTGTTCTTCGAAGGCGTAACTTGAGTCTCTTTCATCCCCTTAACCCAATAACGGGGGATGGGGTAGGTTTCTTTGGCCGCTTGTAAAAAATTCTTCTTTTTTTTTTTTTCGGAATTGTTCGCTGTTTCCTTTTTCTTGTTTCTTGAAGTTGACTTCTTATTTCGCTTTTGTTCTTATTCGGCTCAAAAAAGAGCCACTGTCAATTCAATTTGCAATGTTGAAACACTGCAAACCGTCACTCTGGGGTCACCAATTTTGCAAGCTGCAATTGCACGATTGCTTGGTTTATCAAGGAGGATTGTTACTAAGAGCTTTGTTCTTCTTTATTCTTTATTTCCTTAAATCTAGTTACAAAACAACAAAAATGGAATGATCTTTCGATTATCTAAATTATTACAAAGCAACAGTAACCCTCCATTCCCTTCTTCGAATCCTATGTTAGTTCTATGGTTTCTTATATTCACTATTAATATTAAAATGGTAATTAAATTGATGTTCTTAGCGTTCACCTTGCCACCACAGGCAAGAGACCTGTGTTGACTCTGTCAGATGATGAACTGAGGCTTTCTCTCCCTGCAATTCCCTCCTTGAGCGCCAAATTCCACTCAAAGAGAGAGCCCTCTTCTCATTGGCTGATTCAAATGGCACCATCACTTCAACTTTACTAATATTTGTTATCTTATTTCAAGAACCTTATTAAATTAACTACTGAATAGCAAACATTAAGGGTTATAACAAAACGTCAGTTTCTACAACGAGCCATTATTATGAAACCAATTATTAGACAAAAAGGAGAGAATGCCGAAGATATTACAGATGCTGTATTGAACGCAAGGGGGGAGGGGAAAAGGAGTTACAATACCGTTACATATATATATATATATATATATATATATATATATATATATATATATATATATATATATATATATATATATATATATATATATATATATATATATATAATATAAGAAATTTCTTCCATCTCTTTAGAGATTTAAGCCTGGCCTTTGGCCAGAGAAAAAATTTTCAAACCAAAAATCACTCTTTTGTGCATTATTTCTTCTTACAGCCATTCTGTAAGACATGCAGCCCTGTTAGATCTAGTATTAGCAAGTGATGAAAGATTGGGGGATTAGGTCAGTATTAAAGAGAAATGTAGAAGCTAGTGATCATAATATAAAAGATTTAACTTGAATGTGTCATCTGATCCCAAATTGAAAGTTAATAAGGAAAAGATTTTAGATTTCAGAATTGTTGACTACAGCAACTTTTGAACTATGCTTAATTAATAGAATTGACTGGGGAAAGAGTTTAAAGGCTAAAATTGTCTTTTCATGTGGGAACACTTCAATCAAATTTTGACTAATATTCAGTAGTGTTTTTTAAAAATAGACCCATAAGGGTGGTGAAGTTAATACCTAGTTGGTAGAATAGAGAGATGGGAGAGAAAATCAGTGAAAATTGTAGATGCTTTAAAATGTTCAAGTGTAGTGATAGTGAGACAGATTTAGAGAAATATAAGAAAATTAGAAATGAATTTATCCAGTCATTAAGAAAGGCAAAGAGAATGGTGGAAATTATTTTAGCAACGAATAGTAATAATTACCAAGAAATATTTTTTAGCTTTAATAAATTTAAAAAAAAGAATAGGGCAACTGGTCCAATTGAAACTGACAAAACTTAAGTAAGTTCAGATAAGAAATTGGATGACATTTTCTCTGCTTATTTTGAATTAGTGTTAGGAAAGATTAGATAAGAGTTTGAAGACTAATAGTTCTGAAATGCATGTAATAAAAATGCTTGCAACCTTTGAATTTGAAGTTAAAGAAATTAAACCTTTACTAGACAATATTAAGCCAAGTAAAGCGGCAGATCCTGATGCTGTATGTGATAAAGTTCTAAAGGAGGGTAGTGGCAACATTGTTAAGACCCTGTACATGATTTTTAAATGATCTATTACATTAGGTGAGGTACTTAAGGACTGAAAAACCACATGTTGTGCCTCTTTATAAAGAAAGGTAGTAAGGATGATTTGGGAAATTATAGACCAGTTAGCTTAACATCTGTGGTTGTAAAAGTTTTGGAAAAGTTATTGAAAGCTCATATAGAGAAACATTTGGATGATAACAAGACACTGAGCGACTCTCAGCATGGTTTTAGAAAGGGTAGATCATGTCAGACAAACATTTTAGAATTCATGGAGTACATTATTGACTTTATTGACCAGGGAAAACTAGTTGATGTTACATATTTAGACCAGCAAGCACTTGATAAGGTACCCTATGTAAGGTT
The DNA here is from genome assembly GCA_009176605.1 of Armadillidium nasatum. Lineage (NCBI taxonomy): Eukaryota > Metazoa > Arthropoda > Malacostraca > Isopoda > Armadillidiidae > Armadillidium > Armadillidium nasatum. Next base: position 20,156 of record SEYY01021039.1, read on the forward strand.
AATGCAAAAGTTATCACATTATGGTGTTGGTGGAATGGTGCATGGTTGGATTAAAGAGTAGTTGAAGAACAGAAGACAATGTATACTACTGAATAACAATAAATCATCATGAGAAATGGTGAATTGTGAGGAGTGGTGTCTCACAGGGTTAAAATATTGGAGCCCCTACTGTTTCTCATATGTATAAATGATTTGGACCAGGATCCTAAATGTAAGGTATCTAAGTTTGCAGGTGATACCAAAATGGCTACCTCTGTAAGAAGTAATGATGGATGTATTAAATTTCAAAGTGATCTAGATTGACTTCTTAGATGTGCAGATAAGTAGTAAATAAATTTTAATTGCAAAAAGTGTAAATTTAACTATTATATGAATTAGAATGACTTCAGTCTGTGGACCAAAAAGAAAGATTTAGGTGTTATCATCATCAGTAATCTGGATGTGGCTATCAGTGTTTTGAACCAGGGAAAAGAGCTAGTAAGATGTTAGATATTGTTTGCAAGAGCAAGGAAGTTATGAGTAACAGTAAAGCAGCTTTGTTAGGCCTCTATTTGAGTATTGTACACAAGTTTTGGGCCCCTCATTTAAGAAAAGACATAGACATGCTGGAAGAGTACAATATAGAGTAACAAGAATGATTTGTGGCTTTAGGAGTAAAAGTTGTGAGGAGAGGATGAGGGAGCTAGGAATGTTCTCTGTTGAAAGGCAATTTCTTAGAGGTATGATTTAAGTTTACAAAATATTTACATCTAATAATACTGAGATTAATAAATTCTTCATACTAGATAACAGAAGGGATACCAGGTTTCATTATAAGAAAATTAGAAGTAACAATTCCATCTTGATGTAAGAAAATACTCATTCAGTAATAAAGTAGTTAATTTTTGGAATGATTTATCCCAATAAAGTGTTGATTGCAGTTCTCTTTAAACATTTAAAGAGGGACTGGATAAGTATATGTATGGTCTGGTTATATATCAAGACTGAGCTTAATTGTTGGGAAATGGTGATTTGCATACAGATTGAATGAAAAAATTATTTTTAGTATTTATCATAGCAGTAGTTTTAGCGTTTACGGTTGAAGTGTATATTACCTTTTACAAAAGTTATATGATAGTCTCGACTTACAAACCTCTGGGTGTAGTTTCTTCCCATTGCATGTTTACTTAGACATTTGCCATTACATGTTTTTTTACACATACTTGCATATTTGGCTAGACATACTATTTATATTAATTTGATTGGGACAGTCTTGATAGGCCCTTGTGACTTCTTACTTTCTCTATAATTTGTTCTTATGTTCTAATAGCTTCTGTAACTATAGGATTAAAATGACAAGGTTTATAATAAACAGGACATCCCTGGAAGTAGTTCTATGTAAAATTTGGTTAGTGAAGCAAGTTGTTTTATTATCCTCATCATTCCTGGTTCATAATAGAGCATGTTTCCTAAGTTGTAGCTCTTTGTCTTCTGGCAAGTGTATACAGTCTTCTATTTGTTGCTAAAATTCATCATATGACCCTTTATCTTTTCATACTCATCTATGTTTAAGTTAAAATCATCCAAGTCACTTGATGCTTCAAAGAACTACAATAAGATTTTTAAAGCTTCCTGAACAGTTTACTTTAGACAGTACAGATCTTAAATATCCACTCTTAACTCCCTTATTGTTTCCATATCTGCATTTCATAATAAGTTTAACTGTAAAGATTTTTTCTTCATTGATTAATCATTAATCCTGACATAAATAAATTTGACATTACATATTGACATATTAAATTGTGTTCTTAAAAAAATATGAGAATCTTCACTTAATATAAGTGCAATATTTGTGATTTTACCTTTTCACCTCCTTGACAATGCAGATTGTATGATGAATTACATTTATTCATTCTTTTTCATTGAAATAGATTTCCCAAAATGTTCCTTTTAAATCTTTGTATTAATTTTTTATTATACTGTAAATGTAAAAAATTATGGTACAGTGATAAAGGAACTCCCACCCAAAAGTAAATCATAACTTAGATCTTTTGAGAGAATGTAAAATTGATCTTCCATTTTCATTAACTTCTGCAACATTCGCAGTCTCTTTACTAATTTCCACTTTGTCAAACACCACCTCTCTTCTTCTAGACCTCATCTCTTATTCCTAACTGAAATTCAGGTGTTTGAGTGCTCTGACAGCAAGCCCTACTCTGTTTCCTCCTACTGTCTCTATCCTCAATTTTCAGCCAAAGGCGGATGTTGCGCATATGTGTGCAATGATGATGTCTGTTCTTGTGTCTCTAATTTAGAGTCTCCTGAATTCTCTACTTTATGGCTTAAACTTTCTTGGAACTCTACAACTAAATTTATCTGTTCTGCCTACTTATCTCCTAACTCTACAGACTATCCAAAATTCTTCGACTATCTTAACTCCAAAATAGAACACATTCTTTCTTCTTCTCCTTTCTCCGAAATCATCATATTAGGTGATTTCAATGTTCACCACTGCCAATGGCTTTCATCTAGTTCTCACGATCCAGCTGTTGAACTCTCTTTCTAATTTTCTATCCAGAACAACCTTAAGCAGTTGGTGCATCTCCCTACCCGTATCCCTGATCGCCTTGGTGATGAACCAAACATGCTTGATCTTTTCCTAACTTCTTATCCTTCTCCTTACACTGTTAAACTCTTTTCTCCTCTGGGTTCATCCAATCACCTTTTTATTTCTGTATCTTGTCATACAAATTGAATGATTATCAAAATAATGGCTGGTTCAAATTTTAACAATAAAATTTGCAACAAAACTTTTATTATACAAAATCTGTAATTTTTTGAATTTTTCTGAAAAATGCATATAATCATTAAAGTGAATGTTGACTATTTTACTCCATTATAATTAAATCTAATTTTCTTAACCTAAAATTTATGTGCTTTTGACTTCTTTACAAATTTTAAGCAACTATGGCCAGAGCCCCTGCCCCAGCAAAATTCCAGCCCCGGTCGGTCCCTAACCATAGGTGAAGCATTGAGGAGGTTTTGTCAAATCTTGGACAGCCATATCATAGTAATCTGCATGCTCAATTATCTCTATGTGCAATGATGTAACTGCTAGGGATTATGTATGCATTTTGTGTGACCAGTTTCATCTAATGGAGCAGTAAAGGTTTTTTGAAGGTAGTTCCATTTATCAAGATAATAAGGGTCCAATTCATCCAGCTCATGTTGTCCAGTCATGTTTAGATGAACATGTAGATGAAGCTTCATGTCTTTCCTTGCCCCCAAAATCTTAAAACCTTTATAAAAGAGCCCCTGTGGTTAATATTAGAGAATAGAGTTTGAGATCACTATTCACTACCAGCATATCTACTAGAATTTTGTCTACTTTTGCATTTGGAATGTTATAACATCCCACAATGCACCATCCAGGACTTATATTTGTCTATTTCTAGAAGAATTCAAACGATTATATATGTGAAAGATGGTCCCACACCATATTATGAAATAAATTTATGCCTTTATCAGGTTTAAATATTTTTGTCCAAAATATATATATATATATATATATATATATATATATATATATATATATATATATATATATATATAATATATATATATATATATATATATATATATATATATATATATATATATATATATCTCACATCGATATTTACATACTTCTGCAGATGGAATGTGACATCATCACAATGAAATTCCACTGAATACATATAGGATCGTAAACCACTTGTTTACGTGATATCGAGGGGATAATATGGGGAATACACAAACACTGTACACCATAACTAAAGACGTTGCAGGTTCCATAGGAGGGATGCCATAACTAGTGTTATAAAAATGGTAGGTAACATCATATGAGAACATCTTGAATACCGATTGCCAAGGAGAGCCATTTAAAGATGGTGGTGTATGGGGATGATATTGCCAAAAGGCAACATTTACTGTGTAGAGTTGAGAAATGCACAACATATATTATATATACTAAGAAACTCCTGCAGTTGTAGGCCAATATGGTCCACCAGTGTGAGTTATGTATCCAGACTAGGGGCTTACATTTTAAATACCTGTTGTAATTACATCCCCCCTCTTATGTTTTCTGCTACGTAATGAACTCAGGTTAATGGTGTTTTTTCATCCTAAATTGTCCCCTTGATGTCACATAAAAGAGCAGCTTACGGCTCAATATGTATTCAGTGGAATTTCATTGTAATTATGACTTCCTTCCGTAGAAGTTTGTAAACATTAGGGATGGAGTGAAGCATCGGGATCGGTAAAAATTTTGGTATATGAATGGATAAAGTATCTGTATCGGTAAGTATCAGTATATTTTCAGGTATCAGGTATCGGTACCTGTAAATTTTTAGGTATCGGTATCGGTAAAAATTTTGGTGTCGCTCCATCCCTAGTAAACATCATTGTGAGTATATATATATATATATATATATATATATATTATATATATATATATATATATATATATATATATATATATATATATAGGAACCGACCGGGGCCCCGGCCCCGGCCAAACCCGGCCATTTTTACTGACCCCGGCCCCGGCCCCGGCCCCGGCTAAAAATCAGGGAAAACCGGGGTTGCCAGCCGGGGTTAAAATGGGAAATTATACTTGAGGGGACAACACAATTTCAAATTTTTTTTTTTAATTTTCAGCCGATTCTCTTGAAATTTTCAGTGTATATGGCTTTTCTCTTTTTCTAGTGTTTTCCTGAGTCTATAACTATTTAAAAAAATTTATTTTATTTTTTTTGAAATTTGACCCTTTTCAAATGAATGGCGAGGCCAAACCATTTTTCAGAATGACCTGAAATTTGTACTGTATAATTAGAATTCTATTGGCAACAAAAACTTGTAACAGACTTTTGTTTCTAGAGTTACAGGAAAAATGTTATAAGCCAAAAACTTAACAACTATTAAAAAAAAAAATCCCCCTTTTCGGACAAAAAAACTACAACTATAACATTTATTTTTGGTGGGTGTATAGAGGAGGGATGGGGATACAAATTCCTCTCTATTCTTTATTCAATGCGATTCGTTGGTTTAGAGATATAGCATTGAAGACAGTCAATTTTTTGACCAAATTTCATAAATTCCCAAAGTTTTTTAGGCTATATCTCTCTTCAAACAAATAGCATTTAATAATATATATATATATATATATATATATATATATATATATATATATATATATATATATATATATATATATATATATATATATATATATATATATATATATTTAATTTTTTTGTCTCCTCTGGTGAGCAAAGGCCGGAGGCCCACCAAATTCCACCAGAATTGGGGAACATTATGAATCTGGTCGCTAATGGCTGACGTGACCCGACACACGGCAATTGAAAATGTGCAAGTCAAAAGAAGTTGGGAAAATAGATAAAGGGAGTGTGTTCCAGACTTTACCAGTAGAGTACATGTAAGAGTGAGCACAGCGGTTAAGTCTGGGGTCAGAGAGTTGGACAGAGAAAAGATGAGACTGTGTAGAAAGTCTTATAACACGAGGTTTTTTCAATGGAGGAGGTATGCGACGAGAGTGTTCAGAAGAGCAGCATCCGTTGTAATAGCGATAGTATAGAGAAAGTGACGCAACAATTCGACGGGAAGAAAGAGATTGGAGAGAGTAAGTAAGAGCAAAAGAGTTTATAAGATGAAAGGCCCTAGACTCCACCTTTTCGAGAAGAGCTGTATTTGTGGAACCACCCCAGATGTGCGAGGCGTTCCCCATACAGGGGCGAACAACACCCCAATACAGATCAAGCAACTGGGGTGGCGTAAAAAAAAACCACGAAGGCGCCTCAGAACACCCAACCTCTTAAAAGCTTGTTTAGTGAGAGAAATAATGTGATCTTTCCAAGAAAGATCACGAGAAAAAGAAACACCAAGAATTCTGAGGACAGATGAAGGTTTGAGTTGAGTGCTTTTGAAGAAGATATCATAGTTGTGTGGAAGATTGTGTCGAGTAGAAAGATGGACTTATTGAGTTTTTGAGGCATTGAAAGCGATTATGCTTTCTCTCTCCCACTTTGAAATACGAGAAAGATCAGAGGTCAGTTGCTCCAAGGCCATCCTTCTTGAATCTATCAACTGTTGTTGGGAGGGACGTCTTTCAAATTGAAAGGAGTAATGAAGGGTGGAGTCATCGGCATAGGAGTGTATAGGAGACGAAGTAAAAGACAGAAGATCATTATTAAAAATTAGAAAAAGAGTTAGAGATACAACAGATCCTTGAGGAACACTACTATTTATAGATTTATAGGAAGAACGGTGGCCGTCTACAATAGCTGATAAAGAACAACCAGAAAGGAAATTAGAGAAAAGGTTACAGAGAGAAGAATAGATTCCGAAAGAAGGGAAGTTTGGAAATCAAAGCTTTGTGCCAGACTCTATCGAAGGATTCGATATGTCTTGCGCCACAACGAAAGATTCACAGAAACCCCTAAGAGCGGAGGACCAAGAGTCAGAAAGTAGGGAAAGAAGATCACCAGTAGAACGTTCTTTACGAAAGCCATACTGGCGATCAGAGATAAGATTAGAAGAATTAAGGTGTTTCCAAATTTTCCTGTTAATAATTTTTTCGGAGAAAATCCATATAATCATTAATTTAAGTGAATTTTGGCTATTCTACGCCTTTCTTTTAATTAAATAAACCTCAATTAAATTTATATCTAATTTTTTTGAAGTAAAATTTTAGTGCTTTTGACCTCTTTACAATATTTAGGCAACCCCGGCCAGAACCCCGGCCCCGGCCCCGGCCCCGGCCAAATTTGGGTGACCCCGGCCCCGGCCCCGGCCAAATTCCAGCCCCGGTCGGTCCCTATATATATATATATATATATATATATATATATATATATATATATATATATATATATATATAATATATATATATATATATTAGGGATGGAGCGATACCAAAATTTTTACCGATACCGATACCCAAAAAATTACCAGATACCGATACCGATATCGGTATCGGAAAATATGCATACTACTACCGATACCGATACTTTACTCTTATCCAAAATTTTGCCGATACCGATACCGATACCGATACCGATAAAAATATGCATACCCGATAACCGATACCGATACCGATCATCAAAATATATATATATATATATATATATATATATATATATATATATATATATATATATATATATATATATATATATATATATATATATATATATTGATAAATTTAGGGTGATACAGAGTTAAAAAAAATTTATTACCTATACGTTTGAGTCAAGATTTCTTTTTGTTCTTTCCCGCCCTATACTATCTCACCTACCGGACAATAAAGTATAACCTAATTCCCTACTATAGCCCCAGGACAACTATATCACTAAGCTCAGGGACACAGATACCCAGACACTACAACAAGAGAAAAGGCCCCCTTTTTGCCAAAATGAAATGAATAGGCAATTTAGTCTTTTTCTTTCTTCTAATAAAATAATTCTTTTTCTTAGAGTTGTTCAACTCTATATGTTTGACTAATTATAAAATACGAATTACACCTTTCTTTATATAAATATATAAATTATCTTAAAGGGAGAATATATGACCCTTTCCTTTATTCCTTTTTACTTTAACCTATTTATTTCACCTAGACACCTGAAACAAAGATATAATACATGAAATATATTTGATAACATCTAATCTCCTTCTACTTCCAAAAAACACCGTCCAAACCCGATCCAGAGATTCTCATCTCTGCTTTCTTCTTCTTCTTTTCTTTTCTTACCCTATAAAATATACATATATAATTTAAATAAGCTATTAATGTCAACTTAAATTAATGCCTGTCTAGATAGTAAAAACAGGATATCCGGCCCATACCTATATATTATCCACCTGTTTTATTTTATTTTTTTTTTAATAAATATTAAATTATTTAGCACATTATTAAAAATCTTTTTTATTATTATCATTTTTGTTTTACTATATTTTAATTTTATAGAAATGGAATGCAAGTTAAAATTTTGTTTTGTTTAAATTTTTTCTTGCTTTTAAAGTTTTTTTTTGTTTTTTGTTTCAGAAACCAGTCCATATACAGATGAAGAAGGGGAGTTTGCTCCTGATAAAACCATTCCATTACTAGCTTCAAGATACAAATTTGTTGAAGTTCTAGCCCGTGGCCAGTCTGCTTTAATTATAAAAGCATTGGTAAATAGAGTTTCAAATTAGAATGCAAGACTATTTATACAGTCAGTAAGAGAAATACAGCAAAAGACTACATAAATCTGATGAGAGACTTGATTCTTTATTAACTTTATATATATATATATATATATATATATATATATATATATATATATATATATATATATATATATATATATATATATATATATATATATATATATATATATATATATATATATATATCAGAGCTGGGAGCACTACTCATTTGAGGGTTGTACGCAACTGCAACTGCGCGACTCAAGATAAAGGTAGTGTCAAAGCGCAGCTGTGCTACTTTTCACTCAGATTAATGAGTGATTAAGTGTGTAAGTGTTTTGAAAAGGTTTCACTAAATAAATATTACAAGGTAATTATTCTTGTAAATGCCAATGAAAGCTAAATAATAATAATAATTACAATAAAAATAGCAATAATAGGCTTGTGTATTGATAAAAACTAAAATAATATATTTATAATAACTATAACAATAATAATAAAAACAAGGCTTACATATCAATAAAACAAAAATATATTGTATCGATAAAAAAATACTATTTTTGCCAAATGCTAGACAGAATTTTTTTCATGTATATCCAAATCGTAGACACTTCAAACTGAAAAGAATAATGGTTGACAGAAAATGTTGAGAATCTGGGTCTAGTTTCGTCTAACTGGAAGAGAATCATCCAAAGAGGGGATTTGCATTTTAAACTTACTCGCATCAACTCAAAAGTAATCTACTCTCCATTTCCATATTCTTATAACTTCCTGTATTTCTTTCCTGCATTAAAATCATGCCAAACTTTCGAATTAGACACTAAAATCTCTTACAAACTATGTCATATAAAAGAAAAATACCTATCAAATTTATAGTTTTGAAATAAAGTTTCACTTCCTCTAATGCAATTCACATCAGCCACTTTAAAATTGCAAATTATACATTTTAATGGTGGATTAAATCAAACAAAATATAAGAAAATTAAGATAGCTTCTTACTTTTTCAAAATCTCCTTTTCCTTTTCTGTTACTTTTGACTGCACCTCTTCTACTAGTGAATGTTCATCTTTTTGTTTTGATTTTAAATGCCCCCATAAAGATTGGTTGAAATTTTTTTACTTGGAACACACGGAGGTTCTCTTTTAATTTCCTGGCTGTATATGTTACATTTATCTATTTTGAACCTATCCGGAAACATTGTAAAGTACTCCCATACTGCTGAAGCTGATTTTTTAATCAGTGACTGAAAGTATAAACAAAATAATTTTGAAATAATATAGCTAAATTATACAAATTATACAAACTTTTATTATACAAAATCTGTAATTTTCTGATTTTTTTATTCTGAAAAATGCATATAATCATTAATTTAAGTGAATGTTGACTATTCTACTCCCTTATAATTAACCTAAAATTTCAGTGCTTTTGACCTCTACAAATTTTAAGCAACCCTGGTCAGAGCCCCGTCCCCGGCAAAATTCCGACCCTGGTCGGTCCCTAAATCAAACTCATAAAAACTACAGTATAATATGTTCAATACTGTTCTGTTTAACGCACCGGAAGTAAGCGCATCAGTTCTGCTTTTGTTGAATAATTATAGCTAAACGATTTTTAACATCAAATTCATTAACAAAATAGGCTAGCAACAAAGGAAAATTTTAACCAAGTTACTAGGTGAAATAAATCTAAAATATTTAGATATAAATGTATAGCCGTATCAAACTAACTTTTAATTTGATTAAATGATTACTAGTTGGACTAAAAAGTTCTCTTCAATTTGATAATTCCTTTCTTTGAAAAAAAAAAAAAAAATGAACAAAAATATTTTTGGAAGCACCATAAATGGTGTCAATTTTTCAAAAGTTGTGCAAAATTTTTTTGGTGAGCTATTGAAACACCGATTTTTCTTGACGTTTGTGCTAATGCATTACTTTATCGCATTGCACATTTAATCACGCAAGTGCCCAGCTCTGATTATATATATATATATATATATATATATATATATATATATATATATATATATATATATATATATATATATATATATATATATATATATATATATATATATATATATATATATATATGTGTGTGTGTGTGTGTGTGTGTCAATCAATCATCCCAAATTGATAAAATAAACTTTATTAATTACATGATGAACTTTTGTGTTTTCATTTGTCTCACCTTCATATATATTAGTATTTCTTTAATTTTTCTCTCATTTTTATTTATATTTTTTTAAGGATACATTTGCCAAAGAAAAACCTGTAGCTATTAAAGTTCTTCACCGTGTCTACAAACCAATTGGTTCTCAAGAAGCTGATATATTGTTGGAATTGCACAGAGCTGATCCATGGCTCCATGTTCCTTTTGCTCGTTTGCAGGTTTGAATTAGATTTGTGAATAAAAAAAATTTAGAATTTAAATTTTCATATTTCATGAAATGTACACTTAATTTTTTGTCATTGTCCAGTTTGATTTCTTATTTTATTAAATACATTCTTACCAGTCATAAAATTTTTATTAAATTTGGTTTTCAAATAATTTTTAAAAATGTACATGTTTTTTATAACCCATTTCTTAATTTTCAGAATCAGTTTATTTATGGTCCACATTATTGTTTAGTGTTTGACTTTTTAAGTCCAACACCTCTTTATAATCATTATGATCAGAGAAACATTCGGGGACCTACAAGTCTTCCTCACGTTCGTAATTTGTGTGTCAAGTTGTTAACTGTTTTGGGCTTTCTTCATAAACAAAACGTTATTCATGCAGACCTAAAACCGGAAAATATTCTACTTGTTGAAGGTAAATCACTTAATGCTCTATTCCCCTTTATTATTATTATTATTATTATTATTATTATTATTATTATTATTATTATTATTATTATTATTATTATTATTATTAAAATCTCAGGGAAAGTTTGAGTAAATCCTGAAGCTAGCAAAATTAGTTTTTTTTTTTTTTTAAATAAAATATTTTTATCAGCTTAATTTAGAAAATATATAATGTATTAATTTGTTATAATTGCGTGGAAGTTGTTTGGCAAATAAATGACATTTAAAATTTGCAGTACCACTTTACTCAACAACATAATGCCCCAACTCTAGTGGAAATTTGTAAGCCTCTGGCCTTTCTCCACCAGAAGAGACATAATATATATATATATATATATATATATATATATATATATATATATATATATATATATATATATATATATATATATATATATATATATATAGGTACTTAATTTTCATTATTACATAGAGAATTCACTGTAGCTCAGTGGGTTAAGTCAGTTTTTCTCTTCCTTAAGGGATCGAGGTTCACCCCTCGCTCTTGCGTGTGTTCTGAAAAGTATGCAAATCGAGGTTCGAACCTCCGATCCTGTTACCTGAATGGACAAAAAATTGTCGTTTGTAGGAGATTTTCTGTAGTTAATTACAGTTTACGGCATGGTGTATTATTACGCTAATCTCAATATTAACATATCATTTAAAAACATAGTCAGCACTTACAACATTCAACGCTATTCAAACACATACAATATCACATTCTCTCAAAAAGTGCTCTTACAGAAGGGGTCCGCCTATCAATGATTCGAAACTATTCCCACCGGTGGTTAAAAAATGTACTTGATTGGGCTGTACCGGAGCAGGATTTCCCTATCCAAAACCCAAATAATATGTTTAATTTATTAACTTGGTCAGAAATAACATACAACTCAATTTCCCTGGCTAAGAACCATACTCATCGAATAGGGCTCCCACCGTGCATGACGGTGGTAACTTAAAAAATATGAAATATGTTCAAAATTTAGCTTTCTTTTAAGATGGATTGTGCTTAATGGTTATTAATAAATATTAAATTTTCAGTTTTTTAAAAATGGAAACGTGTTACTCCTTTGCATTCTTTCAATAAAAAAAAATATTAGTCTTTACTGTTTTATTATTTTTTTTCCTATTTCATTTGCAATAGTACTTTATAATATTAAAATAAATGATACTTATAGTTCTATAAAATGTAACTAAATACAAAGTAAATGTTAGAACTATGGTATATACTGTATTTCAGTAAACTTCATTTTATGGAATTGTGTCTAATATAAAAATTGAATTATATTACAGTTTTTAAAAAGTAAATTGTTATTCATTCACAGAGAATCTGTATCAGCATTAGTATTGAAAGTTTTGCTGGAATCTGCATTGGAATCGGAATCAAATTTTTTTTGGTATCATCCCATCACACATTATATATATATATATATATATATATATATATATATATATATATATATATATATATATATATATATATATATATATATATATATATATATATATATATATATATATATATATATATATATATATATATATATATATATATATATATATAGCAAAAAATAAAAAATAAAAAGTTTATTTCAACTTTGTAGTTATGAGAACAAATTAATAAATTTCTGAATGCATTTCTATATTAATTTAACAAGAATAGCCAAGGCTACTGTTATATAGAAAGAGTAGAAAAGATAGAACATGCATATTTTATTAATTTAAAAATTTCAGATCTTATAAATTTATAATTATGAATTTTATTTTGATGTGATATCCTGCCAGATAGTTGGATACCAAAATAATGGCTGGAGATCCAGCCCATTCTAAAATAAATTGTATATTTTTGATAATTTTATTCGTCCAAAGTGTATAATTGGATATTATTAAAGTAGAAATAGTTTGTTTTTGTAGCTTCAAATTTTTGAAATTATTATCATTATTATTATTACAATGCAGAGGGAGACACTTCATCTGTGATGGTAATCGACTTTGGAAATGCTCTCCGAAACACTGAAGAGGAACTTTCTCTTTATTACTCAGATTTTGAGTTGCAAACTTTATTTTACAGAGCACCAGAAGTTATTTTTGGATTGAAATTCAGTTTAGAGGTTAGTTTATATATATATATATATATATATATATATATATATATATATATATATATATATATATATATATATATATATATATATATATATATATATATATATATATATATATATATATATATATATATATATATATATATATATATCAGTGATGGGCAAATTTGAATCTGGATTCAAAGTTATTTTCGTGGATTAGGATTTGAGAATTCCAGAAATTAAGTGGATTCAGGTTCATAGGTTCCAGATTTGAGAAATTGAAAACTCATCTGGATTGGGATTCGAAGGTTCCGTACTTGGATTCGGATTCGAATCCTTTCATTTATGGTAACATCAAAATTTGAGTAACCTTTTTTCTTCTACTGATAAAAATTTCACATAGATTGGTTGAAAAATGTAAAATTATTCAGACTTTTTAATGGCAATTTTCCCCCTCTTTTTTGAACAACAATATTTTCTAAACAGTTACGAAAAATTTTCAAGGAAATTTACATTATTTTGAATGCAAACACTTACCTTTCATATTTTTAAAATCCTCTAAGTTCAATTCTTACATACTCAATATTTTTTTGGGGGGGAATAGACTTTAGAAATTTTTTTAAATTGTCAAAAAAAAAAAAAAAAAAAAAAACCCCTACCCAAAAGAGGAGAAATTTTTTTGAATTATAGTTGTCATTTATTATATTTATTTTATATAGAGCATTGAAATATAAAGACTTCTACCAAAAAAAATCCAAAATTGAGAATATTTATTAGTTTCTTTCATGGAAAATATTTGCTTGAATTTTAATTTTGATGGTGGTTATATATAGTATATATATATATATATATATATATATATATATATATATATATATATATATATATATATATATATATATATATATATATATATATATATATATATATATATATATATATATATATATATATTGTAAGGAATATCGCGCAACTTTGAATATTCAAACAGAAGAAAAATAAATTACAATATAGTTAAATTATATTAAAGACAAAAATTTAATACTTTTCACCCACCGTTGGTTATATCCACTGATGAGGGTTAGCTTCTGATTGATGATTCGATTCGATCAATTCGTCCGGTCCGCCTTTGAGTGATGGACGATGTCGGGACTCGAACTGTTGTTGGGTAATGATGCTATCCTCGTTCGCGAAAAGATGATTTCCAGTGTTCTGCGAGTGCTATTTTGGATTACGAAAAGAGCAAATGCAACGGGCACACAACAAGAACTTTTTCAATAGTTCAAGGTTAAAGAAAACACTGAGAATTGATAAATGTGTTTTATTTATAACCAGTTTAGATGATAATGATGATGACGAAAATAAACTCTTACAACAAAGATTAGGAAAGAGCTGAACAGATTAGAGCTCTGGTTCAGAACTGACAGGAAAGTTATTGACGAGTTAATTGTCAATAATGTCAATTTTTATAATGGAGGAACATTAAGGAACATCAGTATGTAAGTACTTGATAATCGTTGAGAAGATGTTGAATATGGTTGAAGTAGTTCCGGCCTCGGAACTGTAATAAATGAATAAGATATATAGATGTTGTAAATATATTCATGTAGGAAAAATAGTAATAAAGAAAAACTCACGCGAAGCAAGTAGTTGATGTTGTTTCGCTTGGTGATATAATGTCAATGTCGAGAATGTTTTCCTTCTCTTTACAATGGTATATTATCAAATAAAGAGTTTATGATGATAAAATATGTCTCAAAGTTTATGATGTTAATTTATGTGTTTTAATTGTTATTTTATTATTATACAGTTATCTGTAAAAAAGAAAAAATTTAGATTTATAAGACAAAAAAGAGTAAAAGCATTAAAGGACTCAGCGTTTTTATTGTAGTGATGATATCTTATCTCCTTCTTGAATTACGATTTTACAATATTGACAACAAACGCTAAGATCTTCATCGGGAATCCCACATGACATCTACCTGTTAAAAATATTAGCATTAGAATTATGCTCACAATATATATATATATATATATATATATATATATATATATATATATATATATATATATATATATATATATATATATATATATATATATATATATATATATATATATATATATATATATATATATATCAACAGCCTAAATCAATAACCCACTCACAAAACAAAATTCATAGCCATTGACATAAGCAAACCTTCAACACTGTCCCCAAATGCACCCTCATGTACAAAATTATACAATCAAACCTCCCAACAAACAACAAAAATGGATATCTAATTTCTCATCTGGTAGAACTTATCAAGTCTAATACCAAAACAAAAATCTCACACAATCACCATTAAAAATGAAGTCCCGCAAGGAGTCATACTATCTCCCACACTATTTAATTTCTTCACATCTGACCTACCATTACTTCAGTCTTCACATACAAACATCACAACATATTACAGATGACATCATCATTGCAACAATTCATCAAAATCTTGTTACTGCCACCTACATAACACAAAAATACATTAACCAAATATAGGAATGGCTAACAGAAAACAGAATGACTGTATCTTCCAGCAAATCTTCGATAACACTCATTATAACTGACCATGAACTATCATCCTCACACCACCATGTCCTACTAAACAACACATCTACCTCCTAAAACAAACATCCAAAGATTCTAGGAATAACTTTAGACCCTCACCTTACCTTCTCTAAACACATAAAATATCACTTAATTGCAAACTGAAAATTAAACATTAAAAATCATAGCTAATGCCATCATACACAATCATCAACACTCAGCCATCACAACATATAAACAATTCGTACGCACCATCCTCAACTACTCAGCCCCTTTATAGCATCAGTTACTTTCCAAACAGAACATAAACTACAAATCACATAGAAAAAAGCCCTTATAATAGTAACTGGATGCACCTCAGCAACCCCACAACAACACCTATACAATGAAACCAAAATATTTTCCATAACCTCTCTGATAGGCATACAATTCTACTCCAAAGCACTATTGTCCCATCACCCTTGCCATCCTGCCCTCTCGAACCCAAATAGACAGACTGAAACAACCTCCATCATCTCCCGCACATTTCAATAACTTATTTTTAAGCAACATCCCTCCCCCGCCCCTAAAAATGTCTCCCACACCATAGACACCTATCTGAAACATTGCAAACCCAACAACATTCTCAGCATACATTTCACAGATATTGCAAAAAGCAATCAGCACTCTCCCCATCCCTACCCAAGCAACATCAGCCAAGCTGAAATGCTGCAATCACCCAAACCTCCAACATTACAAATACAAATTTCAAATAAATCTCTTGTTTGCGCCAGGTGCGGGGCAGCACCGGAGACTGTGTCTTATTTTCTATTGACTTGCCCTTCAATTTACCATTCAAGGCTAGCTTGGGATATCTCAGCCCTGGAAGACCTATGGAGGATTCTGACTGCAGTGGCTGGTTTTCTGAGTGAAGTGTGGCCATTAAAAGTAAAACATTACTCTCCCCCTCTTGTTCTTCATCAAAGGACATTGGCACATGCAAGGTTATCAATTACAGGCACTGATCATCACAGCAAAAAGCAAAACCACATCCACAAGCAAAGCGCATTCTTTAAAGAATAATTCATGCAACCTGAAACGAGAAAAATATACTCGGCAGCAGCCACCCTCTTACAATATATATATATATATATATATATATATATATATATATATATATATATATATATATATATATATATATATATATATAT
Source organism: Armadillidium nasatum (assembly GCA_009176605.1). Taxonomy (NCBI): domain Eukaryota; kingdom Metazoa; phylum Arthropoda; class Malacostraca; order Isopoda; family Armadillidiidae; genus Armadillidium; species Armadillidium nasatum. Next base: position 37,089 of record SEYY01021039.1, read on the forward strand.
ATATATATATATATATATATATATATATATATATATATATATATATATATATATATATATATACACTAATTGATACATTATTAAGAATTAGAGAAGATCAGAGAGCTGGGGAATAAAGGCTTTTTCAAAATGAAGTTAAAATAACAATGATATATATGTCGAATCAAATTTATTAAAATAAAGGACAGTATGAGTAAAACACCTTATCACAACAAGTATCAGTAAGCATGCCAGAGCCAGTTTTAAAGAGTTTTCAAATTTAAAAAATGAAGGATGCCTTTTAGTAATAAGGATTTTAATAACATTTCTATGTTTAAAACAAACAAAATATTATTTTAACTTATACTTCATAATGCCCTCTCCTTTAGGAAAAATTAATGTTAGGAAATGCTGTATAATAATTCAAGATATTAAAATATTTTAAAATGTGGTTTTTCATTCCTGATAATATTAATGGACATAGACATATTATTTTAATTAATTATTATTTGGTTCTCTTTTTAATGAATAGTTTTGTATGGGCCATTATAATGCGATTTGGTTTTTTTCCAATTGTTTTCTTTGAAGCAATACCCTATTACAGTTTTCAAGAGGTTTGGTGTATATTTACTTGGAATTTCATTATCAAAGGAGGAGATGAAGGAAGAATAAGAAATGCTAAAAAATTATTAGCACAAGACCTCATTGACAAAGGAGTAGATTGATTGAGGAGCAAATTTAAGATAAATATGCTTCCCATGTTAAATTAAAATGTTACACCTTCAGTAAATGAAAAAGAACAAAGCCAGTTTAAAAAAAAAAAAAAAACATTGCCACTACTCATTGGAGAGTTCTCTTTCCAGGAGGAAGCATTGTTAACAAATAAAAGAAAACCCGCCTACTTCCAAGACTAACCCAAATTCCTCAGGTGAGTGCACCTGATGGTTTTAAAAAGGAGGAAAATTAAATGCAACATAAAAATCAGATATGTGAAACTCCACAGAATAGGGGTGGCTGGAAATGAGGAGGCACCACAATAAGTTCTATGCAAGCAATGATTGTGGAATGCGAGAAGTTAACTCTCAATCTCCTTCCATTATAGTACTTATATAAAAGAGACAGTGCACCAACCTTACATTGCTGAGAAAGAGGATCAAGGTAGTTTGAAAGTAAGGGACAGTTTATTAATATTTTAGTCTTAGACTCAGCTCTGTCCAAAAAAAAAGAGTGAATCCAAAGCCTCCTAAAATATGAGAGTAGTACTCCTTACAAGGGAGGATAAGACCTTTATATAATTATAGTAAATGTTCAGAATAAAAAATTCCTGCATCCTAAACAGAACAACCAACGTCTTTAAGGCTACCTTAGCAACCATTGTGATATGGGTTCCAAGATAATTTATTGTTTTTGTTATTCACATGTGAGACAGCCGAATCGTTGAAAGATATAGGAGTGTTGGGAGGTGCTTTGACAGGGAGTTTTGAAGAAGTTGAGTTTTTAAAAGAGTTGAATTTCATAAGGTTATAGTGACCCCACAATGAAATCCGATCCAGATAAACAAGAGTGGAATTGGAAAGTTGAAGGTAAGAAGTTGCTCTAGAAGCAAAAGGGGGAACAGATTTGAAATGAACAGAAGAATGGAGAGTTGAGTCATTGTCATAAGAATGAACAGAGTTAGAAGTGCAACTGAAGAAGTTGTTGATAAAAAGTAGGAATAGAATAGGTGATGAAACTGAACACTGAAGAACACCACAATTAGTAGAGAAAGAAGTTGCTTTATCAACAAGTGCTGATAGAGTGATTTGAGAGAATATTAAGTGATGAGGAGGAGGAAACACAAAGGAAAGGAGTTTAGAGAGCAGTAATGCATGCTGTACTCAGTCAAAAGCCTTGAATTCGGGAAGTGCGACCACATGAGATTCCTCACAGTCCTTAAGAGTGGAAGACCATAAATCTGTAATATAGGGAAGTTTGTTACCAGTTAACCTTGAGTAGTGAAAGCAGTAATGGTTGTCTGTATGAAAAGAATGAGATTCCAATTGATTCATTATCATTCATTTAATTTAAATAGAATGCAAATGAGAGCTGTAGGACGATAGATTGGCTGAAAATATGCATATATGCTTATAAATGTAGTTTTTTTTTCTTCCAAAAATCATTTTCATCAGTTATCCCTATTGTATCAAATTCCTCAAAGATCACATTGGAAAAAGATCGGCTTTAGACATAAATCGGTATTCCTACAAAGCTAAATGAAAAGTAAAAAATTTATTGTCACCAGATATTTCCAAACATTAAACAGATGTATATATTTCTTATTAAATATATAGCAATAATAAAAATAAAAAAATTACTACACAGTTTTAGGACATAGGAAACATAGGAAAATAGAGACAGTAAGAAGCCACAAGGGCCTATCGAGACTGTCCCAGTCCAAACAAATAATAACAATATCAATACTAATACATGCACGAAAGAATAGGTCTATCCTATCCCTAGTTATCAGTTCATTCATGCAAAGATAAAAATAAAACTAAGCCCAATTATACATGCAATATTCAATGAACCATCACCCACTACAAAAAAACTGCCCATTAGGCTTAGTCATAGGCTGATCTAAAAATTCATATATATCCGCCAATTTGGCTTGGTCAAGCACATAATACCTAAACCATCCAAATATCTATCTAGCCCCCTTTTAAATTTGACAAGAGAATCACAGTCAATAATCTCTTGTGGCAAGTCACTCCAAAAATTAACAATTCTATTACTGAAAGAGTATTTTCTTAGATCGAGATGGCATGGCTTCTTTTTAATTTTTTTATGTCCTCTTGTTACTCTACCACGGTCCACTATAAAGTACTTTTCAATCTCTGTATTACTGTCAGATGCAAATATTTTGTAAACTTGTATCATATCCCCTCTGAGAAATCTTTCAACCGAGAACATTCCTAACTCTTTCAACCTCTCTTCATAGCTCTTATTTTCAAAGCCAGAAATCATCCTTGTTGCTCGACGTTGTACTCTCTCCAGCATATCAATGTCTTTTCTTAAATGAGGAGCCCAAACCTGTGCACAATACTCTAATGCTGGCCTGACATAGCTATTATATAGCTTGCTTATAACCTCTTTGCTCTTGTAAACTACATTGTGATGCGATTAATTATACCTAACATCTTATTAGTTCTATTCCTTGCTTCCAAACAGGAAGGAATAAAATTAAAAATAAAATGTAAATAAAAAATAAAATCAACTGAAACATAAATTACATTCAACACAAACAAGAGATCCTCAGTCAATTGAGACTATTGAAATACATTTGACAACTAAAATAGATGCCGTAATATGAAAGAATTACCTAGAAAATAAGTTAATAAAAAAAGGCATCCTTATTCATGTTACAATGATCAAACAGAGATATGTATTTTACAGTAATCTACAGCAGTGAATATGAAATGTTCTTCTTCAATACACAGTGTCAGACTTTTTTTTTTTTTTTAAAAAAAAAAAAATTTTTTTTTTTTTTTTTTAAATGTATCAGGCTCTTTCAAAATATAATGAGATGTAAAATTGAAAAGACAACAAATATTTCTTTTTGCTTTGTTAAATTTTGGGTGCAACATTTTGAATCAGTTACATTTACCAAGATATATATATATATATATATATATATATATATATATATATATATATATATATATATATATATATATATATATATATATATATATATATATATATATATATATATATATATATATATATATATATATATATGAAATTTTGGTTTATATTTAAATTAATATTTTAATGAAGAAAAGTTTAAATTGGTATAATTTATGAGCATCGCTATCTAAAATTGTAATAATGTGAATAATAGTAAACTTAATTTTATAATTTATTAATAGAATTGAAAATAATGCTAAAAAATGAATCTTTATCAATACATAGTCAAATGTTTATCTCCTCATATGAAGCCCCTTAATAAAACATCAATTATCCTCATTTGTCTCATATATATATATATATATATATATATATATATATATATATATATATATATATATATATATATATATATATATATATATATATATATATATATATATATATATATATATATATATATATATATATATATATATATATATATATATAATTCTGAATGTTTCAATATTATTTTCAGATTGACATGTGGAGCCTTGGCTGTTTATTAGCTGAATGTTACACAGGAGAACCACTTTTTATGGGAAAGACTAAAGAAGATATTCTCTCAAAGGTAATAAATCCTGAAAAAAAGTAGATTCATCAAATATATTTAAAAAGTATGGTTGACTACATTATTATTATTATTATTAAGCAGAAAAATGAAGTGTTTATAGATACAAGGTAATTTGTAATTTTTCTAAATTATTCCATAACACACACACACACACACACACACACACACACACACACACATTTTTTTTTTGAAGTACTACCCAAAGCATCCAAGAATTTGAGTATACTGCCCAAGCTAATAGGAGTTCGATTTTCTGCCACATGGTGTCTTCGATCTTTTAGTCTAGAGTTTCATAATAGGTGCACATGTTTCTTTGTTTTTTCTGTTTTAAATACATTGCATCTGCGATTTCCACCTGTTTCTGCTAATTTTAAAATGGCTGGTGTCAGAAGGAAAGAATTTGTGTTAAATTTTATTTCAAGCTCAATAAAATGGCCAATGAAACCCACCGAATGTTAAAGGAGGCCTTTGGTGATCGATCATTGAGTTAAGCAAGAAGATTTGAGTGGTTGAAGCTTTTCAAAGTTAGCTGGGAATCAGTAGAGATTAACAAGCATTCGTTCATAATGCACAACGCCGAAAACGATCACGAAAGTGCGTGGAGGGATGATTGAGGACAGATGGCAAACAATCAACGTTATTTGTGAATAGTGTTAAAATGTCAAACCATTCTAGCGGATAAACTCGACATAAGAAGAATTGCAGCGAAGTTTGTTTCTCATCTTCTGAACGTCGATCAATGAGACCATTGTGTCCAGGTGTGTGCAAAGCTCTACAGTAAATTTAAGATGATCATAACTTCATATTCAGAGTTATAACTGGCAATGAAACATGGATGTATGGTTATGGCCAGGGATAGCCTGGATTCTCAGTAAAAAAAAATTTAATTATGTGAACCAAAATTTTTAAATTAAAGAAATTAAAATATACAATTTGTTTTATGTTTTTCAGATCTATTCTATATATCTACCTTTGACTATTCATGTTGAATAAATATAGATAAACGTGTGAAAATTTATAAAATTGTTCACATAACTTTAAACAAGAAATAAAATGTTTGAGTTTATTCCTAGATATTGGTTCCCAAATACAGTAACCAAGGTCATAAGCCCACTATTGTGGATGTAAATTAAAATTGGATGACACAAACA
>SEYY01021039.1:47500-77500 GCA_009176605.1 Armadillidium nasatum
ACCCCAGATGTGCAAAGCATACTCCATACAGGGACGGACAACACCCCTATACAGAGCAAGCAGCTGGGGTGTGGTGAAGTAATTCTGGAGGCGCCTCAGAACACCCAACCTCTTAGAAGCATGTTTAGAAAGAGAGGTAATGTGATCTTTCCAAGAAAGATCACGAGAAAAGGATACGCCAAGAATATTAAGAACAGATGAATGTTTGAGTTGTGTGTTTTCGAAGAAAACATTATAGTTGTGTGGAAGATTGTGTCGAGTGGAGAGATGGAGGGATTGAGCTTTTGAGGCATTGAAAACAACCATGTTTTCTCTGCCCCAATTTGAAATGCGTGAAAGATCAGAGGTTAGCTGCTTCAAGGTTACCCTTCTCGAGTGTATCAACTGCTGTTGGGTTGGACGTTTTTCAAACTGGAAGGAGTAATGAAGGGTGGAGTCATCAACATAGGAGTGGATAGGAGATGAGGAATAGAAAGAAGGTCATTCATTAAAAGCAGAAAAAGTGTTGGGGATAGAACAGATCCTTGAGGAACAACACTATTAATAGATTTATAGGATGAACGGTGGCCGTCTACAACAGCTGCTATAGAACGACCGGAAAGGAAATTAGAGAAGGATAGATACCGAAAGAGGGAAGTTTAGAAATCAAAGCTTTGTGCCAGACTCTATCGAAGGCTTTCGATATGTCCAGTGCCACAGCAAAGGATTCACCGAAATGCCGAAGAGCGGAGGATCAAGAGTCAGAGAGAGAAGATCACCAGTAGAGCGTTTCTTACGAAAGCCATACTGGCGATCAGAGATAAGATTAGAAGAATTGAGATGTTTCAAAATCTTCCTGTTATGGATAGATTCAAAAACTTTAGAGAGGACGGAGGTCAAAGAAATTGGACGGTAGTTAGAGGGTTGAGAGGGGTCCTCCTTCTTCGGCACAGGCTGAATGAGCGCACGTTTTCAACAAGAAGGGAAGGTTGAAGTAGAGAGACAAAGACGAAATAATTTACCAAGGCAGGGTGCAATCTCTGAAGCACAAGTTTTAAAAACCACAGGAGGAATACCATCGGGACCATACGCCTTCTTAGTATTAAGCTCAGTGAGAGCAGAAATGACATCTTTAGAAGAAATTCTAATTTTAGGCATAAATGAGTTAGAGGGGGTTGAAGGAGGAGGAATAGCTCCGGAATCGTCTAAGGTAGAGTTAAAGGCAAAAGTTTGAGCAAAGAGTTCAGCTTTAGAAGAAGGTAAAACAGCAGTTGTGCCGTCGGAAGATACTAAAGGAGGGAAAGAGGAAGAAGCAAAGTTAGAGTTGACAATTTTTTGCAAAATGCCAGAAAGAGCGTGAGGAAGAGGAACCAGAAAGATTATTGCCTTTTCTACGGAGAAAAGAGTGTATAGTGTTACGAAGGATAGATTTTGCACAATTCCGGGATGGAATATAAGTAGCATGAGTTTCTGGAGTTTGAAGACAATGGTAATTACTGAAGGCAATATTCCTGCGTCAGATAGCGCGAGAACAAGAAGAGTTAAACCAAGGTTTGTTAGGTTTAGTAGAAGGGTAAGAAAATGGAATGTATGCCTCCATGCCAGAGAGAATCACCTCAGTAATGTGTTCTGCACACTCAGAGGGACCCCTCCCACGGAAGCAATAATCATTCCATGGGAAATTAAAGAAGTATGACCGCAAGTCTGACCAGCTTTCGGCACCGAAATGCCACAAACGTTTCCTTTCAATAGAATGTGGTCTTTCCTGCGGAAGACCTGAAAAGATAGAAGAGAATACGGAGATAAGAAGGTGATCGAGGAACCCAGAGGAGGAAAGAGTTTAACAGCAGAAGGAGAAGGATTAGAAGTTAGAAAAATGTCTAGAATGTTTGGTTCATCTCCAAGACGATCAGGGATACGAGTAAGAAGCTGCACCAACTGCTCAAGGTTGTTTTGGGTATCGAAATGGAAGGCACGTTCACCAGCTCAATCATGAGAGTTAGAAGAAAGCCATTGGCTTGGGTATGGATATGTAAGATCACAGAGGAAGAGTGATTCAACCTGATGTTTTGCTCCAACTATTCTCAATATCAAGCTTCTTCTTCACTGCACTCACTCTAAACCTGTTATCCTGTCATTATGAAAATTTAAATGAAACATTTTCTTTTCCCTACTTCTATTTTATTTTAGAAAAATAACATTCATTCAAATTTCTGTATTTTTAATTTTACGTATCCTAAATATATATATATATATATATATATATATATATATATATATATATATATATATATATATATATATATATATATATATTATTATATATATATATATATATATATATATATATATATTTTTTTTTTTTTTTTTTTTTTATATCACCTCTGGTGGGCAAAGGCCAGAGGCCTACCAAAATTCCACCAGAGTTGGGGGAAAAGACGGAAGCCTGGTCAAACTAAAGGCCGACATGTCCCGATACACGACGTTTGAAGGTGTGTAAGTCATAGGAAGTTGGAAAAATAGAAGAAGGGAGTGTGTTCCAGACTTTACCAGTAGAGTACATGTAGGACAGAGCATAGCGGTTAAGCCTGGGGTCAGAGAGTTGGACAGAGAAAGGATGAGACTGTGTGGAAAGTCGAGTCGCACGAGCCCTTCTCAGAGGAGGAGGTATGCGACGAGAGAGAGTTCAGAAGAGCAGTGTCCATTGTAATAGCGATAGTAAAGAGAGAGTGACGCAACAATTCGACGGGCAGAAAGAGATTGAAGAGAGTTAGTAAAGAGCAGGAGAGTTGATGAGACGAAATGCCCTAGACTCCACCTTCTCTAGGAGAGCTGTATGTGTGGAACCACCCCAGATATGGGAAGCATACTCCATACAGGGGCGAACAACACCCCTATACAGAGCAAGCAACTGGGGTGGAGTAAAGAAATACTGAAGGCGCCTCAGAACACCCAACCTCTTAGAAAGCTTGTTTAGAAAGAGAGGTAATGTGATCTTTCCAAGAAAGATCACGAGAAAAGGAAACACCGAGAATATTAAGAACAGATGAAGGTCTGAGTTGAGTGTTTTCGAAGAAGATATCATAGTTGTGTGGAAGATTGTGTCGAGTGGAGAGATGGAGGAATTGAGTTTTGGTGGCATTGAAAACAACCATGTTCTCTCTGCCCCAATTAGAAATACGAGATAGATCAGAGGTCAGCTGCTCCAAGGCAACCCTCCTTGCGTCTAGTAACTGTTGTTGAGAGGGGCGCCTTTCAAATTGAAAAGAGTAATGAAGGGTGGAGTCATCAGCATAAGAGTGGATAGGAGATGAAGTAACAGAGAGAAGATCATTAATGAATAGTAGAAAAAGTGTTGGGGATAGGACAGATCCTTGAGGAACACCACTGTTAATAGATTTAAAGGAAGAGCGGTGGCCGTCTACAACAGCGGCTATAGAACGACCGGAAAGGAAATCAGAGAGAAGGTCACAGAGAGAAGGATAGATTCCGAAAGAGGGAAGTTTGGAAATCAAAGCTTTGTGCCAGACTCTATCGAAAGCTTTCGATATGTCTAGCGCAACAGCAAAAGATTCACCGAAATGCCGAATAGCGGAGGACCAAGAGTCAGAGAGAAGGGAAAGGAGATCACCAGTAGAGCGTTTCTTACGAAAGCCATACTGGCGATCAGAGATAAGATTAGAAGAATTGAGATGTTTCCAAATCTTCCTGTTAAGGATAGATTCGAAAACTTTAGAAAGAACGGAGGTTAAAGAAATTGGACGATAGTTAGAGGGCTGAGAGGGGTCCCCCTTCTTCGGCACAGGCTGAATGAGCGCTCGTTTCCAGCAAGAAGGGAAGGTTGAAGTAGAAAGACATAGGCGAAAGAGTTTACCAAGGCAGGGTGCAAGCTCGGAAGCACAAGTTTTGAGAACCACAGGAGGGATACCGTCAGGACCGTACGCCTTCTTAGTGTTAAGCTCAGAGAGAGCAGAAATAACGTCTTTAGAAGAAATTATAATTTTAGGCATAAATGAGTTGGAGTTGGAGGGGGTTGGAGGAGAAGGAACAGCTCCGGAATCGTCTAAGGTTGAATTAAAAGCAAAAGTTTGAGCGAAGAGTTCAGCTTTAGAGGAAGGCAAAACGGCAGTTGTACCGTCAGAAGATACTAGAGGAGGGAAAGAGGAAGAAGCAAAGTTAGAGTTGACATTTTTTGCAAAATGCCAGAAAGGGCGTGAGGATGTAGAGCCAGAAAGATTGTTGCATTTTGAGCGGAGAAAGGAGTTTTTAGTATTACGGAGAATAGATTTTGCACGATTCCGGGATGAAATATAGGATGCATGAGTTTCTGGAGTTTGAAGACGACGGTAATCCCTGAAGGCAGCGTCCCTGTGGCGGATAGCACGAGAACAAGCAGAGTTAAACCAAGGTTTGTTAGGTTTAGTAGAAGGGAAAGAATATGGAATGTACGCCTCCATGCCAGAGAGGATCACCTCGGTTATGCGCTCAGCACACTCAGAGGGACCCCTCCCACGGAAACAGTAATCATTCCATGGAAAATCAGAGAAGTACAACCGCAAGTCAGACCAGTTAGTGGCACCGAAATGCCAGAAACGTCTCCTCGCCGAAGGCGGGGGCCGTTCTTGCGGAAGACTTGAAGAGACAGGACAAGATACAGAGATAAGAAGGTGATCGGATGAACCCAGAGGAGGAAAGAGTTTAACAGTGTAAGGAGAAGGATATATATATATATATATATATAATATATATATATATATATATATATATATATATATATATATATATATATATATATATATATATATATATATATATTATATATATATATATATATATATATATATTTCATTATCACCTTTTCCATTTTCGTGGGGTGGTGCCCGCCACAATTCCCTCACAAACATACCCATTCTTACCTTTCAGCCTCTTTCACCACCGCCCTCCATCTCACTTTGTCCTCTGCAAGTCTACTACCCTCTTCTAAGCTCAAATTCTTTCCACTCAAAATCTCTCTCACTCCATCCATCCATCTCCACTTTGACCTTTCCCTTCCCCTACCCCCATCCAATTCGGATCTAAGTACCTCATTCATTCTACACATATGTCCAAACCATTTTAGCACACCCTCCTCCGCTCTATCCACTACACTCCTCTTCCATTTACACATCTCCCTTATTCTTTCATTTCTAATCCTATCAATCCTTCTCAATTTACATATCGCTCTCAAACCTTTCATCTCAAAGACATTCAAACTTTTCCTCGGCCGAGCACTTATCCATGCTTCACACCCATGCATTATTGAAGGTAAACACACACATTCAAACATTCTTATCTTTTTTCCCGAAATTTTTCCTTTCTTCCATACTTCTCTTAGGCCCTCCCCAACACTTTCATTCTCTCTACCACTCTATTCTTTATTTCTCTTTCCTTCCCACCACCCTTACCTTCCACCAGCATTTCTAGATATTTGATTTCATCCACCTCCTCAAGTTTCCTTCCCCCCACTTCTACGCCTCCCCATTCGTCCCTTCACATCTCATCCCCACCTCCAATTCTCATAACTTTACTTTTCGCTGGATTGACTTTCAATCTCATGTTTGCACATTTCCCCTCAAACTCTCTCACAAGTATTCTCAGCTTTTCTCCAGATTCCTCCATCAACACCGCATCATCTGCAAAAAGTAAAACATTCACATCCCATTCACCCACCATATTTCTCAACCTAATACCCTTCCCTTCTCTTTCCATTTCTCTTACTGCACCATCCATCAATAGATTAAATAACCATGGCGACATTACACAACCCTGTCTCAAATCCCATTCCTATGCTAAACCAAAATCCGATAGTTCCCTCTTCACTCTCACTCTTGATATATATATATATATATATATATATATATATATATATATATATATATATATATATATATATATATATATATATATATATATATATATATATATATATATATATATATATATATATATATATATATATATATATATAAAATTGAAAATTATTTTAGAGTTTTACTTTGTCTTTTCACAGTTCTGAACGCATCACGCCTGTATCTAATTTTGCTTAGTTTTTTTTTTTTTTTTTTTTTTTCCCCCACGGTTTATTATAATTTTCTTTAATTTGAACTATATATTTTTCTCTACGCTCTAGTACAGTGTCAAAACACACTGCTGAAATAAATAGAAGATAATTATAGTAGGAGATTGTTAAGTGTCTTGAAGTTATAGTGATGAAGTAAAGGAATAGTAGTTGACATAACCCACATAATAGAGATGCTTATTTTAAAACAGCCTTTGGTTTTGTTTTCCCACAGTCATTGATATCAGCGAGAAGTAAATTTCATTCAGATAATTTAAATACATGGAAAATTTCGAATTGTCTTCTTTAGCTCAGTTGAGAAGGGTTGGCAAGGATAGTTTTTACCACCTTAGTAGTACTGTGTACAAATCTATCAATACTTCAAGCTTTTTTTTTTTTTTTTTTTTTAAATCTCGAAATAAAAAAAAGATTTCCTCTAATGATTTTTGCCCTTTTTTTTATTATTCCTGCCTTATTATAAAAAATAAGGAATTTTTAGGAGGTGAAAAAGTTTACTGCATCCAAAAGTGTATATAGGAGGGTTTTTTTATTATTATTATTATTATTATTATTATTATTATTATTATTATTATTATTATTATTATTATTATTATTATTATTATTATTATTATTATTACAGAAATGAAATGCAACAGATATATAACTTGTTTTTTCATTGAGATGTAGGAATTGTCATTCTTACTAAAGTTTGTGTAGTAGAATTTTATTTAGCAGGCAAATTTATATATAATTTTATAGATTAGATTATTTCATAAAAAATATCAAAAGTCATTCATTGGTTTTAATTTCAGAGAAAAGAATATCACCTTTTGAAGCAGCTTGTCATCCATTTGTGGCAAAAGTGAATCCATTTTTGTATCTTTCAGCTTCTCAAGGTGAGAAAATATATATGTTAAATTTTTTTGTGATATATATATATATATATACCTTCCTTCCTTCTCACCCCCAGACCACCCCACGCTGAGGTGGCCACACTTCGCTAATGAAGCCGCCCGCCGCAGTCGGCCTCGTCCAGAGATCTTTCAAGGTAGTGATGCCCCAGGAGATTCTGGGGCGAGAGTTGGAAGGACAGTGTAATAGAAAGTGTGACTCGGTCTCCGGGGCCTCTCCGCATCTGGTACAAGTGGGAGATGTTGTCTGGTTTATTTTGAGTTTATGTTTGTATTGTTGTAAGTTTGGGTGGTGCCCACATCTCAGTCTTGCTAATGAGATTTGTGAGTGTCTTATATATATATATATATATATATATATATATATATATATATATATATATATATATATATATATATATATATATATATATATATATATATATATATATATATATATATATATATATATATATATATATATATATATATATATATATATATATATATATATATATATATATATATATAAGGTGTCTCAGAATGAAACGACGCCAATTCATATACAGGTTCATTGCTAAAAAATAGTAGCATAATACTCTATACATGTATGCTCAGAAACGCTTCGTTACGGAGTTATTAGCGATGAAGCCAACCCAAGATGGCGGAAATATGGTATGCGACTCAGGATTCCCCATAAACAACAAGAATGCATATTTTCATTCAGATGCAACAGATACAGGTTACAGTAGTTGTTCAAAGCGCACCCCCCCCCAGCCCTGATATATGCACGGCACCTCCGTAATACGGACGGACATTGTCGCAGACTGGCATTCATCTGATCTGTTATGTCTGCACACGCCTGCCTGATGCGTACCCGAACGTTTCGGGTTTCGTATATGACTCCTTTGATAGTGGCCCAGGCAAAGAAGTCCAGTGGTGTGAGGTCCATCAAACGTGGAGGCCAGGCAACAGTGCCTCCCCGACCTATCTATCGTGAAGGGTAGTTTGTATTAAGCCAGGTGCGTGTGTCTCTTGGTAGAGTGCTGGGCAGCCATCCAAATGAAACCGCATGTCATGTAAATTTAATATGGGTACATCCTCAAGGAGTACTCCGAAACCATTGCTGAAGAATTAAAAGTAGTTCTGGCCGTTTAATAGGGGCCCGAGCAGATCGTGACCCAGAAGCCCAACCGCACATTACATCTAAATTTGTGCTAGTAATGGTGCCCCCTGATTGCATGAGGATTCTTCTACGCCCACACGTGACTGTTCCTCTAATTACGTCTACTGAAGAAGGCTTCGTCCGTTCACAGCACCGACTCTAGGAAACTTATGTTCGTATTGCACTCCGTAATGAACCATTCTCAGAAGTTGCGCAGACGTCCTATATTGGTGGTCAGCAAATGCTGCACATGTTGTAAATGACATGAATGGCGTCCATCTGTCGCCAGTGTTCTCCATATTGCTGAACGTGGAACAGCAAGCTCGGCCGCCACTCTACGTACACTCGATGACGGGTTTGCCTCAAAATACCGGAGAATGTTATTGGTACAGTGGCGGTGTTGTAATACCGCATAAACTCCATCCGTATTACCAGCAGGTCTCAATGTCCCAGTATTACATTGTTGCTGATACCCCTCGTGAAAACAGACCCTTGCGGCAACCGTCTCGTTGGATATCGTACTGCATATACATGCCATGCCTTACTTGCATTCCCATCACACAATCCGTATATGTACACAATATCGGCGTACTCCCAGTTTGAATACGTGTGAGGCATCGAAACATGTATGTATTATGATAAACGAAAATATTAAAATGTGAGCTGTGGAATCTTCACACTTGTATTTTGGTAAACTGACCCTGCAATAGGTTATCACCTGACTCATTGCGGAGGTACAATTTTATTGGCTGTCGTTTTCCAACACATCACCTCCATATCACGCGTCCCTTATGTTAGTTTGTCGGTGTCCAATATTTAACTTATACAGTTGATCTGTGTGAACTGTATCTCGGCAACGAAACGTTAACAAGCATTCATGTGTAGAGTAATATGCTCCTATTTTCCATCAGTTTACCAGTATATGAAGTGGCGTTGTTTCATTCTGGGACACCCTATATATATATATATATATATATATATATATATATATATATATATATATATATATATATATATATATATATATATATATATATATATATATATATATATATATATATATATATATATATATATATATATATCCGATTCGAATTCCACCGGAGTTGGGAAAACACTATTCTGGTCGATAGTAGCCGACGTGTCCAGATACACGGTGTTTGAAAGTATGCAAGTCAAAGGAAGTTGGGAAAACAGATAAAGGGAGTGTGCTCTAGACTTTACCAGTAGAGTATATTTAAGATTGAGCATAGCGGTTAAGTTTGGGGTCGGAGAGTTGAACAGAGAAAGGATGAGACTGTGTAGAAAGTCTTGTCGCCCGGGCTCTTCTTAATGGAGGAGGTATGCGACGAGAGAGTTCAGAAGAGCAGTGTCCGTTGTAATAGCGATAGTAAAGAGAGAGTGACGCAACAATTCGACGGGCAGAAAGAAATTCGAGAGAGTTAGTAAGAGCAGGAGAGTTGATGAGACGAAATGCCCTAGACTCCACCTTCTCAAGGAGAACTGTATGAGTGGAGCCACCCCAGATGTGTGAAGCATACTCCATACAGGGACGAACAACACCCCTATACAGAGCAAGCAAGTGGGGTGGCGTGAAGTAATTCTGAAGGCGCCTCAGAACACCCAACTCTTAGAAGCTTGTTTAGAAAGAGAAATAATGTGATCTTAATAAATATATATATATATATATATATATATATATATATATATATATATATATATATATATATATATATATATATATATATATATATATATATATATATATATATATATATATATATATATATATATATTAGGGTTGGCAGAGCTCCGGAATTTTCCGCACCGCATCAAATGCTAAACTAAGCGCACCGCACCGAAACCAGCGCCCCACGCTCCGCATCGACATATACATATGTTTTTTTTTTTTTTTTTTTTTTTTAACAGAACGCCACCACTCACGGGCAGAGCCCTTTCCAGTGAGGGGGTGCACACACAGGAAGAAAGCTCTCAAACACACCTAACGCACATCTCTCAGGTGGGCACAGACAGAAGCCTTGAAGAGTGGAAGATTAAATACTGGAGGAAAAATAGATGATGGTAGTGAATTCCACAGAATAGAGGTGACTGGAAAGAAGGAGGCACCACAACGAGCTAGCCTGGGGTTTCCTACGTCCACACAAAATTGGTGCGAAAGCAGGGCACCCCTTGTGCAACGCGGACGACGCAACGGTGGAGGAATGCGAGAGGCCAATTCCCTCGAACACCTGCCATTGTAGTACCTATAGGAGAGAGAGAGCGTGCTAACGTCACGTCGCAGAGACAGGGTCAAGAGAGTTTGAAAGTAGGGGACAGTTTATTAATCTTTTAGCTTTTGACTCAACTCTATCCAGAAGAGAGGAGGAGCCGGAGCCCCCCTCAAATATGAGAACAGTACTCCATACAAGGGCGAATAAGACCTTTATATATTTGAAGCAACTGCTCAGAATAAAAAAATTCTCGCAACTTGAACAGAATTCCCAGCTTCTTAGAGGCCACTTTATCAACCATCGTGACATGTGGTTTCCAAGACAGTTTTTTGTTTATGTTTAGACCAAGAATGTTAATGTTATTTACAGGTGAGGCGGGAGAGCCATCGAAGAGGATAGGAAAGTTGGGAGGTGTTTTTGAGAGGGAGATGTGAAGAAGTTGAGTTTTTAAAGAGTTTAATTTCACAAGGTTGCTATGACCCCACCGGGAAATCCCATCCAGATCGGCAAGAATAGAATCGGAAAGTTGAAGACGAGAAGCAAAAGAGGGAGCAGATTTGAAATGAGTAGAAGAATGCAGAGTTGAGTCGTCAGCATAAGAGTGAACAGAGTTAGAAGTGCAGTTGAGAAGATCGTTAATGAAAAGTAAGAATAAAGTTGGAAAACGGAACCCAGAGGAACACCACAGTTGACAGAAAGGAGGTAGAGGTCGCTCCATCTAAAAGTGCCGAAATGGAACGATCTGAGAGAAAACTAGACAAGAGTAAGCAAAGAGAAGGAGGAAACCCAAATTCAGGGAGTTTGGAGAGCAGCGACGCATGCCATACCCGGTCAAAAGCCTTAGATATGTCAAGCGCCACCACACAAGACTCCCCCGAAGTCCCTAAAGGCAGAAGACCATAGATCAGTAAGATAGGAAAGTATGTCACCAGTTGACCTCGAGCGTCGAAAGCCATACTGGTGATCTGAGAGAAGAGAATGAGACTCCAAATGATCCAGGAAATGAGAGTTGAGGAGAGTTTTAAAAATTTTAGATAGAACACAGGTGAGAGCTATAGGTCGATAGTTAGAAGGGTCAGAACGACTACCTCTTTTCGGGATCGGCAGAACAAATGCACGCTTTCCAGCATTGAGGAAAAGTATTAGTATTAAGGCATAGAGAGTAGAGCTGAAAGAGGACAGGCGCTAACTCGGAAGCACACTCCCTCAGAACACGAGGGGGAATGCCATCCTGGCCACTGGCCTTCCTGACGTTCGTAGATTTCAGAATCCCATGCACCCGATCATGAGTAATTACAGGTAGAGACATGGGAAACCTGAGAGGGGAAGGAGTAGGAGGAAGGATGCCAGAATCGAGCAGAGTTGAATTATATGAGAAAAGGAGGCCGAAGAGATTAGCCTTTTCAGGAGTATTAGTTAGCTACAGAACAATCAGAGCGAATAAGAGGAGGAAAGGCAGATTTACAGAAGTTGTTAGTGAGATATTGTTGACAAGAGGCCAGAAATTTTTATCAGTAGGAGAGCCATGGAGGTCAACGCACTTCCTTTTTTTATGAAAGTACGCTTAGTCCGTCGAAGAACATCCCTGCACCGATTCCGAGCTGAATGAAAATTAGCAAGAGTGATAGGAGAAGGAGTTTTTCATCTAAGCATTGTCTCTCCGAAGGAAGAGAACAAGTCCATCGAACCATGGATTTTAAGGAGTAAAAGATTTAGTTGAAGATGGAATGAATCTGCCTATTCCGTCAAGGATTACGGCCCCTACCTTTTCAGCAGAGACAGAAGCTCTCTCTCTCTCTCTCTCTCTCTCTCTCTCTCTCTCTCTCTCTCTCTCTCTCTCTCTCTCTCTCTCTCTCTCTCTCTCTCTCTCTCTCTCTCTCTCTCTCTCTCTCTCTCTCTCTCTCTCTCTCTCTCTCTCTCTCTCTCTCTCTCTCTCTCTCTCTCTCTCTCTCTATCTCTCTCTCTCTCTCTCTCTCTCTCTCTCTCTCTCTCTCTCTCTCTCTCTCTCTCTCTCTCTCTCTCTCTCTCTCTCTCTCTCTCTCTCTCTCTCTCTCTCTCTCTCTCTCTCTCTCTCTCTCTCTCTCTCTCTCTCTCTCTCTCTCTCTCTCTCTCTCTCTCTCTCTCTCTCTCTCTCTCTCTCTCTCTCTCTCTCTCTCTCTCTCTCTCTCTCTCTCTCTCTCTCTCTATCTCTCTCTCTATATATATATATATATATATATATATATATATATATATATATATATATATATATATATATATATATATATATATATATATATATATATATATATATATATATATATATATATATATATGGGAGACTTCAACTCTGCTTTTGTTTAGTAAAGGAAACCATTTAATTATAGTAGATAAATGTTTGCCAAAGAATTCTTTCACTTATCTTTCTCCAGCTCATAATACAAGATAGTAGCTTAATTGTTCAGAAAATTGAAGCGAAATGTATACTAAGGCTGAAATATTGAATTGTTTTTATGTTTATATGATCACTTTCCTCTTCATGTACTTTTGATGCGAGTTAGTGTATGCAGTTGTTGAATCATGAAATTATAAATAATAAATTCGTATACTGGAAGAAACTTAAGATTAATAAAATAAATTACTATGCTTTTAATATTGACTGTGTGATGAATGTAATTTTATGAAAAATGAAGTAGAATAAGAAACACCTGGATCCTATACAGTATAGCATAAAAATGTTTAATATGTTACAAATAGTAAGTGAGAAATTTTCTGTAGATTGTAAAAATATGGGATGGAATGATAATTTAAATAAATTGCATAAAGAAGCTAGCTTAAGATTTATGATATGGAAAATAAAAGTGAAAAAACGAAATGATGAGGATTTTAACAATATATGTAAGATGCAGCTAAATTCAAGTTTACCCAAAAACAATGTAGATCTAATGAAATTACAATTAGAAATGAAAAATTTATTAATAATTTCAATAATAAAAGTATGAAAAAGTTCAGAATAAAATTTGGAAAAAATTTTTTTTTTTTTTTTTTTTTAAATTTGTATCAAAAATAGCTGGTGAAACAGATGAAAATAGAAATTGCAAAAATTCTCAAGTAAATTTTGAGTTGTTCTGAATGATTATTTTTTTAAGTCAGAAATTTGTAGTTTACAAGGTAAATTCCATCTTAAATTCAAACTTCAAATAATGTTTAAATCAGGAACACAAGGGAATTCAATGCATAAATATGTTTGCTGGACAGAAGCTTATGAAATGTTCAAATCTTCAAAAATCAGAGAATTAATTAATATACACTTGGTCCAGACGGAATACATCTTTATCATTTAAAATATGGAACTGTAAAATTTGATAGAATTATAGCTAAATATTTGAACGCATGTATAATGCATAATTTCATCCCTGAAAGATTGCTTGAAGGAGTGATAACTCCAATCATAAAAAATAACAATAGAGATTGGACAGACTCGGATAACTATAGGCCTGTCATGATGTCATCGGTTTTTTAAAAACTTTTTAAGTATAGACTTTTGAATATTGTGGAGAAATGTGTAGTATTGGACGACAGAAAGCATAGATTTAGACCCAGGTATTTGACTGAAACGACGTTGTTCTTTTTACAGGAAACATTTGTTAACTAAAGCAGTAATGGATCTTCTGTTTGTGCCGCCTTTTTGGAACTATCAAAAGCTTTTTATGCAGTAAAACATTTTATTTAAATAATTGGAGAATGCAAATCTCGAATATTGTATATAATATACTGTTTAACGTTTATTGTAATCAATATGAAATTGTTAAATTTGGAGATAGTGTTTCTAACGAATGGATTTTAAGGAATGATGAGAGACAGGGTGGAATTTTGTCACTGTTATTATTTAACATTTATATTAATGATTTTATAAAAGAGGTTGTAAAAAGTAAAATAGGTACTAAAATAGGAATATTCGTATGTATCTATCATCTACCTATGTCTATATCTCTATATATCTATCAATCAACCAACATCAATCTATCTATCTGTCTTTCTGTCTAAATACAATATACCAGCAGATATTTATTAGAAATTGAAAACGTATTTTTTAAAATTTTTATAGACATGACTATTATTTAGTTAATTCTTGTTCTCTAATATAATATTTTATTTGACTTTCAGAACTTAAACGGTATCCTACTGTTTTACTTGATATGACTACATATCCATACCTACCTGGTCTGCCAAATGATGATTCACTTGATAAAACATCCTTAGATGGAAGAAAACGCCTTCAACGCTATTCACAGTCTCTGACAACAAAAACATCTGGAGAAGCAAATAAAGATGACGAAGAATCTGTTTCAGTCAAAAACATGATTAATCATGACAAAGAAAATCTACCCGATTCTTCAATTGAAGATGTACAGCCATTAACATCTACCTCAACAAAAGCTGCATCTCCTCAGCCTTCACAAAATTTTGTTCCTCAAACATCAGCATCAACTACAACATCACCGCCTCCTGTTCAGGGAACATCTACATCATCATCACCTCCAGTTCCTTGTGCACAACCAGTGATTAGTGCATCAGATTCTGTAAAATCTCCTCAGTCTGATTCCTCTCAATCTTCCACACAGGCAAAGAGTGTGGAAAAAAAGAATAAAGATGATTCTGTAATACATGTAAAGAGTCAAGGTCAAGGTCAAGATCAAGGGGGTAATTTTTCTCGCACAGATGTTAAACAAACTTTAAAGTCTATGGGCTTAAGATGTGAAGATTTTACTATTAGTGTATATTCTAGGGAACAGGCCCATGCAATACTACGAAAGCAAGGTGTAGAAGTAACCAATCACTTACCTACATCTACCAAACAACAACAGGTACCCCAGCAGCAGCAACAACAACAACAACAAGCACCGCCTCCGCCACCACCACCGCCACCACCACCAACACCACCTCAGCAGCAGCAACAACAACAACAACCACAAGTACCTCAGCAACAACAACAGCAACAGCAGGTGTCACCCCAACAACAATCTGTTCCAGCACTACTATCTCCTTCCCCATCTCCATCACCATCACCATCACCCTCACCCTCGCCCTCAGTATCAAAACAAACTCAGAGACCGACTAAATCAATTTCTACTCCAAGCGTTAGACCTTCTGTTAGTGTACTTAGGTCAGAGTCTAGTCGTCCTCCACCTTCTCAGCCACCACCCCAATCACAAACCACAGGTAAAGTTGACGATGACGACGATGATGATTGTGTTATTTTAGATCCTCCAGAAGGCCCGAAACCACCACCACCGCCGCCAAGAAGGTACCCTCAACAGTTTCAACTAATGGGTACCACTGTTCAAGTAAATAGAGGATCCAAACGACAAATGCGATCGATGTCGCATGCACCACTTGCCAAACGTCCGTTTTCAGGATCGTCACGACCGTATTACTACAATGAAAGTTACAGCTATGAGGAAACCCAGGAGGCTTCTGTTCAAGACACATTAAAAAGATTAAAAAATTACAATATTTCAATTACCTGCCGACGCAATTCTTCTCAAAGGCATCCTCGTGTACATACAATGGACAGTGATTCTTCTGACTTAGATCATGACGGTAGTCATTTGGATTCCGAAGATGAAGAAGATATGGCCAAATACTTGGAATGTGAAATTGATGAAGAAAAAGATATTAGTATGGAAGCGGAAGAAACTCTTGAGTTAGATTCTTCTGGGTCTATTAATGACTTAAGTTCAGATAATGTGGAGAGTGCCATTAAAAATAAAGAAAACATTAAAGTCTCTGATAAATCAGGAAATGAAAAAACAGACCAGGAAAATCTTAACAAAACAATTGAAGTTGAGGAGGAAAAGACTGAAATGGAAGAATTGAGTTCTGAGAAAAATACTGAAAATGTTAAAGATACAGAAGATAAAAATATTGTAGAAAAAGAGGTTCAGAATTCGAAATCTTCTGCAATAGATACCGATTCCTTAGAAGAAAGAGTCGTTCCACAGGATGAAGAAGAGCCTACAACTGCAAAACCAGAAGAAGAGATATTAGAAGAATCTGATCTCCCAGAAGAAAAAAGTCATTCTATGTCTAATGATCAAGCTTTGAATGATTGCCATCTTTCCAAATCGGAAAATATAGATGAAAATGTTCAAGAAAATACACAATTAGATAATGATCAGGATTTAACGATATCTGATAACGATATCTCGGGAAATGTAACAAGTATTCAAAATACAGACAATACTAAATCTCCGAACAATTTGGAGTGTGACAGACCAGAAGAAAAAAATGTTGAAGATAATCTTGAAATACAAGCGACGAATACTGTGAAAGATTCCATAACAAAGGACGTTTGTGAGAATATTGATGATGACATCAATGAAGAACTAGAAAAGCAGCTTTTAGGTGCAGGAAACCTTGAAGACGATGAATATGGTGAAGATGATATGGAAGGGGAGTGTTTGGACAATTATGATTTAGAAAATGAACTCTAATTTTATTTATATTTAAAGCTTGTATATAGTGAAGTGTTCTAAGTTGTGAATAAATAAAAAACAATGTTTAAGGTTATTTTCAAGCATTACACTATTTTTTATGCATATGAAGAACTAAAAGATTTTAAAAGAATTTGCACCTTTAGTACAAGACTTGAAAATAAGGTGTTTTGCTTAACATTACTGGACATTCAAATAATGAAAAAAGAGTTTTAAGTTATTATTTTTAAATAGGAAAACAAATTGCTAATTTTATAATTATGTAGACTAAAGAATGTCGAATTCAAATTATGGACTTGAAAATTGAGTTACATAATTATATTGGTGTATTATATAAGTAGATCATTAAAATCTTTAAAAAAGAATTTTTTTTTTCTTGAAAATATTTTTCTTGGTGTTTCAATTTCTAGTATGTAAATTTTTATTATTTTATATATATATATATATATATATATATATATATATATATATATATATATATATATATATATATATATATATATATATATATATATATATATATATATATATATATATATATATATATATATATATATATATATATATATATATATATATATATAAAATAGGTGGATGACATAGTGCCGTCAAAAGCAATGCAAGTTGATAGAGTGGGTTAGACCACTCTATATCACTCCGTTGCCCTTTTGGTTTGTAGATTTTCGTGTTTCATCCTATAGTATACTCTCAACCCATATTGGAGTGACTAAGCTCGCACTATTCTCTCCCTTCAAATGTGCCCCACAAATATACAAGTGCCTACTCGTACATTACCTTTTCGAAAGAAAAAGTGCAAAACATAAAGCTACCTTGGAGATGCTTGGTGGATCGACATGCAAACAATGCCTCGCACCCATCCTTCACTTCTTCATCACTTGGGAGTTCTCGACCTCCGATGGTAGGGATGGTGCTGCCAAAACTTTGCTGCCGGTTTTCCCTGGTGCATAGTTTCCCTTTTTTATGAATTTTTGCAACATTCACGGCATCTTGTCTAATTTCCACCTTGTTTAGTTTAACACCACCTCTACCTCTTCACTTTTAGACCTCATGTTTTATTCTTAACTGTAATTCCGATTTTTGAGTGTTCTGACAGCAAACTCAACTCTGTTACCTTTTGCTGTCTCTCCTCAATTATCAGCCGAAGGCAGATCTTGAGCATAAGTGCGCAATGATGATGTCTAGTGTATCTAATTTGGAGCCTTCTGAATTATCTTCTTTATGGCTTAAGTTCTCTTGCAATTCTACATCTAAATTAATTTGTTCTGTCTATTTATCACCTAATTGCACTGACTATCCAAAATTGTCCGACTACCTGAACTTCAGAATTGATTGCATTTTTCTTTTTTCTTTTTTTCTCTGAAATATCATTTTAGGTGATTTCAACGTTCACGACCCAAATTTACTTTTATCTAGTTCTCGTCATACACCTGATGAACTCTCTTACCACTTTAATATTCTGAACAAGCTAGATTAGTTTGTGCAACCCCCCTTACCCGTATCCCTGATCGTTTGGCGATTTTTTTAAAATTTATTTCACCTCTGGTGGGCAAGGGTCAGAGGCCTACAAAAATCCCACCAGACTTATGGGGGAAGTCAGGAACAAGGTCAAATTAAAGGCCGACATGGCATTTGAAGATGTATAAGTAATAGGAAAATGGAAAAAATAGATGAAGGAAGTGTGTTCCAGACTTTACCAGTAGAGTACATGTAAGATAAAGCATAGCGGTTAAGTCTGGAGTCAGAGAGTTGGACAGAGAAAAGATGAAACTGTGCAGAAAGACAAGTCGCACGAGCCCTTCTCGATGGAGGAGGTATGCGACGAAAGAGTTCAGAAGAGCAGTGTCCATTGTAATAGCGATAGGATAGAGAGAGTGATGCAACAATTCGACGGGCAGAAAGAGATTGGTGAGAATTATTGAGAGCGGAAGAGTTACTGCGAAAAGCCCTATACTCCACCTTTTCGAGAAGAGCTGTATGAGTGGAACCACCTCAGATGTGTGACGCATACTCCATACAGGGGCGAACAACACCCCTATACAGAGCAAGCAACTGTGGTGGAGTGAAGAAATGCTGTAGGCGCCTCAGAAGACCCAACCTCTTAGAAACTTGTTTAGAAAGAGAAATAATGTGATCTTTCCGAGAAAAAGAAACACCAAGAATTTTGAGGAGAGATGAAGGTTTGAGTTGTGTGTTTTCGAAGAAGAAATCATAGTTGTGTTTAAGATTGTGTCGAGTAGAGAGATGAAGGAATTTAGTTTTTGAGGCATTGAAAACGACCATGTTTTCTCTGGCCAATTTGAAATGTGAGATAGATCAGAGGTTAGTTGCTCCAAGGCCACCCTCCTTGCTTCTATTAACTGTTGTTGGGAGTGGCGCCTTTCAAAATGAAAAGAGGAATGAAGGGTGAAGTCATCGGCATAGGAGTGGATAGGAGATGAAGTAATTGAGAGAAGGTTATTAATGAAAAGCAGAAAAGTGTTGGAGATAGAGCAGATCCTTGAGGAACACCACTATCAATAGATTTATAGGATGAACGGTGGCCGTCTACAACAGCTGCTGTAGAACGATCAAAAAGGAAATCAGAGAGAGGGCCAAATTGACTTTCATCATTTTAGGTGATTTCAACGATCACGACCCAAATTGACTTTCATCTAGTTCTCGTGATACACCTGGAGAACTCTCTTACCACTTTAATATTCTGAACAAGGATTAGTTTGTGCAACCTCCCTACCCGTATCCCTGATCGTTTTGGTGATTATCCCAATATACTTTTATCTTTTCATAACCTTTTTCCCTTTATACTGGTAAACCCTTCCCTCTGGGTTCATGTGATCACCTTATATCTGTCTCTTCCTTAAGAAGAGTTCCGCGTACGGCAAGGAGACATTTCTGACATTTTGATACTGCTAACTGATCTGCTTTTGCTGTTGTACTTTCTGATTTCCCATGGAATGATTACTGTTTTTGTAGAAGGCATCTCGGAATGCCCAGAGTGCATAACCAAGGCGATTCTCTGATGTGGAGGCATACATTCCGTATTTCCCTTTGACTAAACCTAACAGGCCTTTGTTTAAACCTGCTTGCTCTCTTGCTATTGAAGATTGATTACCGTCGTCTTCAAACTCCAGAAATTCATTCATCTTACATTTTATCGCGGAATTGTGCAAATTCTATTCTCCGTAACACCAAGAGCTCAATCCTCCTTAGAAAATGCAATTTTTTTGTTCCTCTTCCTAGAACCTTTTCTGTTATTTTGGAAAAATTGTCAGCTCTAACTTTGCTTCTTCCTCTTTCCTTCCTGTTGTATCTTCTGTTGATACAACTGCCATTTACCTTCTACTAAAGCGGAACTCTTTGTTCAAACTTTTGCCTCTAATTGCACCTTAGACCTTATTCCTCCCTTTTTAACCCCCTCCAACTCATTCATGTCTAATATTGTAATTTCTTTTAAAGATGTCATTTCCTTCTGTCTCAGAGTTTAAGACTAAGAAGCCTTATGCTCCTTATGTTATCTCCTGCGGCTCTCAAAACTCGTGCTCCTGAGCTTGTACTCCGTCTAGATTAGCTATTTCATCTCATGTTTTTCTATTTCGAACTTCTCTTCTTTCTAGAAACGTACTCTCATTCAGCGTATGACGAAGAAGAAGGAAAACCCCTCAACACCTACTATCGTCCTATTTCTTTAACCTTCGTTACTTTTAGTTTTCGAATCTATCCTTAAAAGGAAGTTTTGAAGACTTCAATTTTTCTAATATATATCTGATCGTCAATATGGCTTTCGTTAAGAGCGCTCTACTATGATCATTCTCTCGGACTCTTGGTCTTCCACTTTTCCGCATTTCGATGAATTTTCACTGTGGCACTAAACATATCGAAAGCTTTCAGTAGAGTTTGGCACAAACCATTGATTTCAAAGCTTCCCGCTTTAGGAATCTAGATTCTAGAATTTCCTCTCTGGTCGTTTTATAGCAGTAGTTAAACACTCCCACCGTTCTTCCTTTAATCTGTTAATAGTGGGGTTCCTAAGGGATCTGTTCTATTCTTTCCTCTTTCTTTTTTTTCGTTAATAACCTCTACATTACTTCATCTTTCCACACAATCATTACATCTTCAAAAAAAAAAAACTCAAACCTTTGTCCGTCTTTAATATTTTCGGAGTTTCTTTTTCTTCTGATCTTTCTTGGAAGGATCACATTACTTCTCCTTCCAAACAAGCTTGTAAGAGGTTGGGTGTTTCGAGGCACCTTCTGAATTTCAAAATGCCACTCCAGTTGCTTGTTCTTTATTAGGATTTTGTTCACCCCAGTCTTCAGTATGCCTCACACATATGGGGTGGTTCTACGCACACTCCTCTCGTCAAAAGGTGGAGTCTAGGGCTTTTCTTCTTATGCACTTTTTCCCTCTCACAAACTTTTTAGTTTCTTTCTGTCCATCGAATTGTTGCATCATTCTATTCAGTGGCTATTACAATGGACACTATTCTTTTTGAACTCTCCCGTCTCATACCTCTTCCACTGAGATGGTATTTTGCAGCACCTCTTTCTAAACTGTTTCATTCTTTCTCAGTTCAACCCTGACCCCGATTTAACTGATATGCTCAATCTCTAGAGCACACTCCCCTTATATTTTCCCAACCTCCTTTGAGTAGCATACCTTCAAGCGAAGTATATAGGAACATTTCGTTTTACAAATATATATAATGGTAAGCAAGAGCGTTAACTCTCGAGCCAAGACAGTACAAAAGAGGAACCACGTCGGGAAGTCTCAAGAAATACTTATCAAGCAGGCTCCCGAACGGGCCCTCTCGACTGCACTCTGACACGGGGTAACGAGGTCAAAGTTCTATCTCTCTTTCGTAGACCAATATATATATATATATATATATATATATATATATATATATATATATATATATATATATATATATATATATATATATATATATATATATATATATATATATATATATATATATATATATATATATATATATATATCTTATTAAATCTACTAACTGCTCGTGGGTCAAAATATTTTGAATTTTCAACTCTGCTATACTAAGAATCGAACCATCGACTTCTTGAATGGTAAGCACAAGAGTGTTACCTCGAGCAAAGACAGTACAAAAAAGGAACCGTGTTGGGAAGTCTCAAGAAATACATATCAAGCAGACTCCCAAACGGGCCCTTTGACCCGGGGTAATATTTCTTGAGACTTCCCGACGCGGCTTTTCTTTTGTACTGTTTTGGCTCGAGAGATAACGCTCTTGCTTACCATCCAAGAGGTCGATGGTTCGATTTCTAGTTTAGCAGAGTTGAAAATTCAAAATATTTTGATCCACGAGCAGTTAGTGGATTTAAAAAGAAACACCGAGAATATTAAAGATGGACAAAGGTTAGAGTTATGTGTTGTCGAAGATATCATAATTGTATGGAAAGTTGTGTCCAGTAGAGGGATAGAGGAACTGATTTTTTGGGGAATTGAAAACTACTTTGTTTTCTCTGCCCCAATTTGAAATACAAAAAAAGAACAAAGATGTAGTTCCGTCAAGGCCATTATTCTAGCGTCAATTACTGTCGTTGAGAGGGGCGTCTTTGGAACTAGAAGTATGGAAGAAGTAATGAAGGGTGAAGTCATTATTATAGGAATGGATAGGTGATTAAGTAATTGAAAGAAGGTCTAAAAAAAAAAAAAGTTGAAGATAAGATCCCTGAGGAACTCTACTATTAATAGATTTAAAGGAAGAAAAGTGCCCTTATATAACAGCTGCTATAGAACTACCGAAAAGGAAATCAGAGAGGATAGATTCGAAAGAGGGAAGTTCAAAAATCAAAGCTTTGTTCAGCAATCTATTTAAAACTTTTGATATGTCTAGCGCGACAGCAAAAGATTTTCCGAAATGCCGAAGAGCGGAGGACCAAGAGTTAGAGAAGGGAAAGAAGATCACCAGTAGAGGGTTTTTTACGAATGCTATACTTTCGATCAGAGATAAGATTTGAGATTTTTTCCAAATCTTAACAAAAAACTTTAGAAAGAACGGAGATTGAAGAAATGGGACTGTAGTTGGAAGATTTAGATGGGTCCCTCTTTTTTGACAGGCTGAATGAGAGTACGTTTCCAGAAATATGGGAAGGTTGAAGTAGAAAGACAGTTGAAATAGTTTACCAAGGCAGGGTGCGAACTTAGAAACACAAGTTTTGAGGACCACTGGAGAGATATCATCAGGACAATACGCCTTCTTAGTGTTAAACTCACAGATAGCAGAAATTACCTCTTTAGAAGAAATTACAATTTTAGACATAAGTGAGGTGTGAAGGAGGTGTAAGTCCGAAATCATCTAAAGTTGAATTAACGGCAGAAGTATGAGCAAAGAGGTCAACTTTAGATGGTAAAACGACAGTTGTGTCGGAAGGGATACTATAGGAAGGGAAAGAGGAAGCAAAGTTAGAGTTGATATTTTTTGCAGAATGCTGAAGTGTGTATAAGAGGGGTTAGAAAAATATTGCATTTTGTACTGAGAAAGGAGTTTTTGGTGTTACAAAGAACAGATTTTGCCCAATTCTGAGATGAAAATATAGTTTCCGATGTTTGAAGAGTACGGTAATACTTGAAGGCAGCATCCATGCTGCAAATAGCACGAGAACAAGAAGGTTTAGTAGAAGAGAAAGATTGTAGAATGTACGTCTCCATGCCATAGAAAATCACCTCAGTAATGCGCTTTGCACACTCCGAGAGACTTCTCACGGAAACGGTAATCACTCCACGGAGAATCAAAGAAGTGCGACTGCAAGTTCGACCAGCTTGCTCACCGAAATGTCACAAATGTTTCCTAGCAGTAGGTGTGGTCTTTCTTGCGAAAAACTTGAAAAGTTTGAAGAAGATACATAGATAAGAAAGTGATCGGAAGAACCCAGTGGAGGTTAGAGTTTGACAGTATAAGGAGTAAAAATAGAAGTTTATAAAAAGGTCGAGAATGATGGTTTCATCTCCAAGACGATCAGGAATACGAGTAGAGAGTTGCAACAACTGATCATGGTCGTTTTGGATGGAAAATTGGAAGGCTCGCTCACTGGCTGAATCAGGAAAACTTGAAGAAAGCCACTGGCGGTGGGGAACATTGAAATCACTTAATATGATGATTTCTGAGAAAAGAATTAAAGAGAATGCGGTCTATTTTGGAGTTTATGTAATCAAAAAGTTTGAAATAGTTAATTAAGAGATAAATAGACCAAATAAATTTAATCGTAAAATGGCAGAAGAGCTTAAGTCACAAGGTGTAAAATTCAGAAGACTCCAAATTAGAGACAAGAAAGCCATCAAAATCGTTGCGCACATATGCACAAGAACCTCCTTTGACTGAAAATTGAAGATAGAGACAGTAAGAGGAAACAGAAAATGGCTTATCAAAACGCTCAACCACCTGAGTTTCGGTCAAGAGTAAGAGGCGAGTCTAGAAAAGAGGTGTTCAGCAAAGTGGAAATTGGATTGTAGACTGCGAATGTTGCAGAAGGTAATGAAGAAAATAGACCATGCACTAGGACAAGTCCGCTGCAAAGTCTTGATAGCACCAACCCTATATCACAATATTTTGTTTAGTAATGTGACATAAAAATTTCAGAAAACTTAAATTTTATGGTCATTGAATGTTTTCAATCTAGTTTCAACCTTCATGAGCTCAGCAATAAATTTGGTATCGGTACTCTGTGTCAGTATATTTTAAAGGTATGTGTCGGTATAAAATTTTATATTAGGTATCGTATCGGTATATGGCTATATATATATATATATATATATATATCATATATATATATATATATATATATATATATATATATATATATATATATATATATATATATATATATATATATATATATATATATATATATATCAAATAATTATTATTATAAAAAATAAAGAAAAATAATTTTCTGATAATCTTAAATAAATATAATTTAGTTACTTTTCAACATAGGTTCAATCTAAATCAGTACTCTTTTGAAAGCGGTGTTTCCATGCGTTTATCCCAGGGGTTGGTCAACCTGCGGCGCATGAATCAAACTTAGCGCATCGCATGAAGTTAAAACTGTTCATCTCTCAGTTAGAAAATTCGAATTTGAGTTAATTTCCACTTGAAAGAACAGAGTGAAGATGCTGCTGATAAAGCAATTTGACCAAATATATTGAAAAAAAAAAAAATAAAAATAAGTTGATGCAAGAGTCATTTGAAAGTCGTTTTCATGATGCTCGCATTTATGAATATATTTTTGCTTAGTGAACAAAACCTAATGAAGATGTCAAGTAATATACAAACGAACGGAACATTGATTTAAAAAAAAATTTATTATTAAAAATTTTATGAGCTTTTCCAAGACTAAAACGCTTCTGACATGATTATTTTCTGGCGTTCAATTTTTCTTAATATTTCGTAGAACTAAGAAAATTTGCCAAAAATTATATATTTCGTTTCGGGACGACATATTGACGTGAGCAAACATTTTTATTCATGAAATTGATTAATTAAAAGCTAAACGAGGATGCGAATAACTGATCAAGATTGAAGAATTCTTTGCTGCTCTCAGAAACAAATTTAACACCAAACCTTGAAAGAGTAGTGAAATTCAAATAGGCTCAAAAGTCTCATTAATGGTAAGTAGTTTGTGTTCTTTATTAGATATTGTTTTACATAAATAATTAAATCGTTTGAAAATTTTAATTATGTCTATATTCCTACTTATTTAAAAGGTAGACAAGGTACTTGAGTTGTATAGCTCATCTGAACTCGTATGTGAAAAAATTGATGTATAGTATGTAAATGGTTGGCCACACCTGGTTTAACTCCTTTCTGAAGAATGTTTCGCCCCTCGTTTGAATCAATCTGAAACGGCACCTTTTGCTCGGTCCACACTCTCAGTTCGGCAACCTTTGAGGTAGTCTTTCAGTTTTTGAAGCAAGGAAAAGTCAGATTGGGCAACATCAGGGCTATAGGGTTGATGTGTTTAAGATTTCCATAAACCTTTTTCAAAGCCTCAATGATTTGCGAAGGACTCCAGCCAAGCGTGGAAAGGAAGTTTATGACGACCTTCGTTTCAAGAGTCATTTTTCATGGCTAAAAAATTAATTTTTTTTTTAATTCACTTTCGACTTATCTATTTGTGCGTGTGTGTGTGTGTATTTATTTATTTTTTTTTTTTTTGGTATATAAATTTATATTTTATTAATCTCTCTTCTTCGGGTAGACAGTAGAGAATAGGATAATAAGGCGCGAATGGGGAAACTGTCGAAGGGAGGGGTAACCAGGGCCTCCAAGATCCCCGAAATCTCGCGAATTATTAAAGTTGTCCTTCGTTAAAAAGTTACTTGCATAATGTTCAATGAATGAATGAATGAAATAACTTGTTAGATATCATCATTATAGACAGGAGAAATAATCAATCGTGTTTTATCGAAAAAAAACGTTCGACGTCTTTGCACAGGAACATATTTCCACGTACTTTTTGATATATATATATATATATATATATATAATATATATATATAATATATATATATTATATATATATATATATATATATATAATATATATATATATATATATATATATATATATATATATATATATATATATATATATATATATATATATATATATATATATATATTATTATTATTATTATTATTATTATTATTATTATTATTATTATTAGCAAATCCATATATTTTGCTTCTTAGTAGATAAAACTATCTATGGTTTTTGAAATATCAAAATATATCCTAAACTAGATATCCTTTTGGATGGCAACATCAAAATTTGGTGTTGACTTTGTTTTAACACATGATTAAGACTTGGCATTTTCCATGCTAGACCAGATTAAATATGTAAAGTGTGTATGAAAAATATTCCTCCCGATTGATGAAATATCTTCCAGAATTTTTGTCACGTAATGTATTTACAATATATGACCAATTAATGTGGATTTTGAGGATTCTTATTTAAATGTTTGGAATTAAAATTAGACTCTGAAACTATATTTAGAACTCGACTGTCTTGACTTTAGACAGAGTGCCCTAGGATAAGTTTGCTTAGCTTAATATTCGAAATTTTGATATAGGGTAGATCTGTTAGGCATTCAATTGAGTTTAATATTTGACTATTACATAATTTGACTTGCTTAATGGTTCTAATTTGTGGCATAAAGAGTTGAGTTTTCTTGCCCATGAATTTGAATAGGAAGACCTATTTAATTAAAAGGACCATTTGCTTTTGAATTTACCCATTAACTTAAATATAGCCTGTAACCTTTAAAAGGCACTCCTCCAAAATTTTAAGTTTTAGAATCAAGAAACAACTTTTAAGTTTAGCCTTCAAAGCTTTTATTTTCTGGTGAGTAACCCCTGTTCATTTTGTTTACCTTTTTTAGACTAATATATTACCTAGTTTGGTTTATTTATTTTTTATTGGAGTGACAGTCACTGTACTGTTTATTTTGGTCTTCAGAGTTTCTATAATAGTAAATCCCAAAAGCTTTCCAAAACTTAAAAATCCCCAAAAAATCGAAAGGCCTCCACAGGGGTCTGGAAAGAGTCCGTAGCTGGTAAGAATTACATCTCCGTAGTTTGTCGGAACAAAGGCTAGTAGGCGCAATCGTATTTCCATTTGCAGTATGACGATGGAGAGGGAGTTGGACGCAAGGAAAATATAAGAAATGGATAGTGATCACTACCGCAGAGGAACGCAGATCTCTTCCAGGCATATCTGTCTAAGAGAGATACGGAGAAAAAGGGAGACATCCACGCAGGCTGAAGAACCGGTGTCAAAGCGTTCATATATTGGCAAACCAGTGTTCAGGCATCCCAAAGAAAATCTGCACTGGTAGTCAAGAAGCCAATCTGTGTTCGGGGACGTAACAATGTCTCCCCACAAAGGATGGCGCAAGTTGAAGTTCCCCAAGACGAGGAGAGGCTAAGGTAGTTGCTCAAAGAGATAGACAAGGTCATAATGGACGTAATTGCAACTAGGAACAGGGTACATAGAACACAACGGCAAAGGCCGGTCAATCCAGGGACAGAAACAGAAGTAACAGGAGGTTCAGCATTTGTGAACAATGCAGTGGCGGCATCGGCTCCCAGAGCTGTGTCACAACGAGAGAGGGGAAGGATGTGACAGAGATCTCAGAGAGACCGCACACATCAGGATGAGAGATCATCATACTCATCTCCCTTTCGTACCAACCACCGGGGCAGAAAAACTTGGGATTGAAGGAAGATCGAAAGCCGGAGAGGGTACGGGAATAACAATTAAAAGAGAAATCTCCTTGGCCCACTTTAACGCCTCGCTGCGGTCAATTTTAATAAGTGTACAGTATTCTAAGACCAACTGCTCGAGCTTATAGGAGGAGTAGTTGACGGAAGAAGCAGATTGGTCGCCGTTGCAGTTCGGACAGCAAGGTGGAAGAGTACAAGGGGTAAGATTATCACCACAACAGCAAGAGTAAACAGAACTAGGAGACCGGCAATATTTTTGGGAGTGCCCGAATTTCTTGAACGGAAAATACCGTCGTAGGTGAGGAAAGTATGGGCGAACATTATGCATAGTGAAGCCAACCTTGACTTTAGTAGGAGGAAACGGAATACGAAACGTGAGGAGAAGGCTGGCAATCGACTTGGTCGGGGCAGTTTTAGGAGGAGGAAATCTATAAACATTAATAACAGGCATAGATTTCCGTAGTAAGTGATGGAAGATGGCGTCTGTGTCGTCAGAGCAGACCTCAGGGGCAAATTTGGTACCCTTAGAGGTATTTTGCACGTTATCTGGGGTGGAAAGAACAGGAATAGAATCCAGGCACGAAAGACATTCCAGTGTCGCACTCTGACTTCTCGAAGAAGCACGAACAAGGAGGGAACCATTCCTCATTGGCGTTACCTCCGAGTCGGCAGTACCGACGGCGTCCTCCAAAGCCATACTGATAGTCAGAAAACTATGAGCTGTCAGTTGAAGGGAATTAGGAGAGCTCAAGTAGAAATACAAAGAGAATCCAGCGGCATTCGGGACTCCCGAAGGCGGATTGGAAAACCAATGTGAAGTGGGGGGATAAACCGCCACGCGTCGAGATTTCGATTTCCTAGAAGGAAAGACCGGAAGCCTGTCAAAGGAAAATGCAGAGAGAGCAGGAGAAGGGATGATAGCCAGGGCTGCTCCTAAAGGTTTTGAAATACGAGGAGGAATCAGTGAGTCTGCGCTATGGTGAAGAGGAGCAGACGGAATATGGGAATCGAAGATCCCCACATTATCAGGGTGGGGTACCCGCAGAGAGATGGTTATCTTCTTTCTTTAACAATTCTTAAGGGAGACGCAACCATATGTAAAATATTTTATCAACAAAACCGCAATTAATAAAAACATAACAATAAAACAAATAATAAATATAAAAAAAGACATCTCGGCCGCGCAGCCGCGGAAACAGCTCCTACCCCCTAATATCCAGAACCCAAAAACCTTCTACCCTGGGAGGTGGACCGTGGGTGTGGACTCGTATGAGCCCCCCTTAAACCTGCGCCTGAGCCCCTTCCATGCATCACTATTCGGATTTACTTTTTAAAAGAAATCCTGAAGAAACTATTTGACAGTAATGTGACTGTCTGTCCTAATTTTAAAGTAAAGTAAACCAAATATTAAGATATATTAGCCTAAAGAAAATAGTAATTAAAGACAATAAAAATCTAAAGTTACTCACCGAATATTAAAATGAGATTCAAGCCAAATTTAATATATAAGTATAACTTTTAGGTATGTTTTCCTTAAAAAAGTTCTTTTAGGAAGTATCGTCTTATGAGCGTTAAAGACTAGATTTAAATTAGTAAGCAATTCATATACTAAGGAACCTTTCTTAACTGAACAATTGCCATTCAAACATCAGGGCAAAAATTCTAACTCCAGCTACAAATTAGAACTTTAATACAGGTAAATGTCAAAGTAAGTCAGATTTTTAAACCCCATAGAATGCCTAACAAGTCTACTCCTTTGCTAATAATTAAAATCAAATTTGGCAAATTTATAAAGGGTAGACTCTCTAAAGTCAGTTCCAAAATAACTACCAGAGCCTGAACTTTGTGTCCTAATATCTAAAGACAATTAATATTC
>SEYY01021039.1:80000-82379 GCA_009176605.1 Armadillidium nasatum
TCCCTCATTTGCTAGTCCCATGGTCTAACTCATGCTCTTTCCAGAGTGCCATTTCTTCCTTTTTCTAGGACTATCATTCACTTGGCACTCATGCTAGACGTTGCCCCTTGTCATAAGGGGAGTGCTAGTTACAGCTAGCACTGATGGTTGAGGGAAGTGCCAATGACAGTTGGCATTGAGGATGCAGGCACTCATGGTGATGACGTCATGCGCATACGCACACTCCTTATGTGACATGGCATCCTATGACTCATTTTTTCTTGATCACGTGGTTTTTATTTCCGTAGGTTTTTTCTCGTTTACGCCATCTTGGATTTCTGTCCGCCATCTTAACCACGTGGTATCCGTCATTTTGATCACTTGTTTTCCGCCACCTTGAATCTCTATCCGCCAACTTGGATTTCTGTCCGCCATTTTTGACAACGTGGTTTTCATCTTCGTACATTTTCTTCCACCACCTTGGATTTGATTTAGAATTTTTCCCTCCATTTTTTCTTGACCGCAGCGCAATCTATTGAGTGAAAATCAAAACTTCCTCCTCCAATATTCAGGGGAAAGAAAAAATTTAAAACTATTGTGAGACCTCAAACTTCTGATTTGAATTCTATCACGCTACCACTACACCAACTTGATCATCATACCTTAGAATGAGCAAATTGTTCTATTCACGAGCCACATTTTCGACTTTAAAATCGCTATTATTTTATTGATTGTATAATAATCATCTATTGTTGCATAACAATTATGCATTTATGGTTATTACTTAATATTTATATATGAATCATGTAATGATAACAAGGGTTCTTCTTTTCCGTACATATGGTTTCCGCCATTTTATATTTGGTATCCTCCTTCTTGACCACGTGGTGTCCGTCGTCTTGACCACGTGGTTTTCATTTCCGTATATTTTCTTCATCCATTTTGCTCACCATTTAATTTTTTTCTTGATCACGTGCATTCTATATGAGTACATACGTGGAAACACAAACACACACACACTCACCTTACCCTGTGACGTCATGCTAGCTTTTTCTAGCACTTTCTAGTATGTGGCATTCATGCTAGGCCATGCAACCAACTCGGCAAGAGGGAAGTGCCACAGTCAGCGAAGCTGGCACTGAGGGTAAGACAATATACGATGCCTCATATGCTATATCCGGATACAGCTGTGAGCCAATTAGGATGCAGGCACTCTTGGTAATGACGTCACCTACGCATGCGCTAACACCTTACCCCGTAACGTCATGGCATGGGCAATCATGAAAATATGACTGCAATTTTTCCTTATGACGTCATCAATAT
Organism: Armadillidium nasatum; assembly: GCA_009176605.1. Taxonomy (NCBI): domain Eukaryota; kingdom Metazoa; phylum Arthropoda; class Malacostraca; order Isopoda; family Armadillidiidae; genus Armadillidium; species Armadillidium nasatum. The sequence goes on from SEYY01021039.1 coordinate 81,303, forward strand.
CACGTGACTTTGAATCCTCAGGCGCTTAGCCTCGGTGAAACCTTTCGCGGACGTGAGCAGCGTGTCGGACGCGGAATAATCCGGCCGCATGTCCCGCTATTCGGCAGATGCGGAATAATCGCGGGGCTCGACCGCATGTCGCGCTATTCGGCGGATGCGCGGAATAACGCAATGAGGCGCTCGGACGCATGCACAAACATTCATGACATCATCATCACGTGGCAATTTAGGGACAATTTATTTTTAGAGGGAATATTTACCACTTTCAAATACGAATTTAAAAAATTATGAGGTCATGTCATTTATTTTTTTATTTATTTATTTATTTATTTTTTGTTGCATCATACTTTTTCTTTATTTATTAGCATTCAAGTCCAGACTTGATACTTTTTTATTTAACTTAATTAATAAGGGAAGGAACCATTCTGAAAATTTATTATTTATTTTTTGACCGCTTGAGCTGAAATTTACAATATATATATATATATATATGCATTTTTTCCCACTGAAAACATTTCTTTTCATCTATATTTAAATTACTAGTTATATGTCAAATTCAAAAATTAAATAAATGGTAAAATAATGGTCAGAATGACCAAAAACTCCCCTGTATACTTAGCCCCAATTTCTACAATATTAACAGAGAACATTTGGGAATATTAGGATAGCGCTTGATTATAGAAGTTCAATTTTTTTTTAAAAAAAAATTTAAAAATATATACCCTTAGGAATTTTTAAATTTTGGATATTGTTTAGAGGAGGGATGGATCTAAAACGTTTATTTAAGACACTTTTAAAACCTAATTGTTTGATTCGAGATACAGCCTCTCAAAATTTGAAAAATTTGAAATTTCGTCGAAAATTCGGCCATTTTCGATAAGCTGTATCTCGAATCAGACAAATAGGTTTTAAAAGTGTTTTAAATAAAAGTTTTAGATCTATCCCTCCTTTTCGACACTTGGCCAAGTAAGGGCATATAACCTGTTTTCTCTTATGCACACATCAAAACTCTGTAAGCAGTTTCTGTAGCCAATAGATTTTGGAATGTACACATCAAATTTCAGACAAAAAAATTTT